>JAKTSB010000103.1:0-79909 GCA_030579975.1 Blastobotrys buckinghamii (nom. inval.)
ATCTGGTGATTTCAATTTCAACTTTGTCCTGTTGATTGTTCAATCAGCGGTTTGTGTTGGGGTTATTAAATCTTTGAAAGCATTCAAATTTTGTGAATTTAGAAATTTTGATAAAACAGAAGCTAAATTATGGTTTCCAATTTCTGTTTTGTTAGTCAGTATGATTTATACTGGTTCTAAAGCTATTCACTTTTTGCCAATTCCAGTTTATACCATTTTCAAGAATGTTACTATTATTTTAATTGCTTATGGTGAAGTTTTGTGGTTTGGTGGTAGAGTTACTAACTTGACTTTGTTTTCATTCTTTTTGATTGTTTTAAGTTCTGTTGTTGCTGCATGGGCCGATTTGAGTGCAAATCCAGGTACTGAAGATGCACCAGTATCAATTTTCAATGAAGGTTATATTTGGATGTTTTTGAATTGTTTATCAAATGCTGGATTCGTTTTGTATTTACGAAAACGAATTAAATTGACCAACTTTAAAGACTTGGATACTATGTATTATAATAATTTATTATCAATTCCAGTTTTGGCTATTGGTTCATTATTATTTGAAGATTGGAGTGCTGCTAATTTGAATAAAAATTTCCCACCAGATAGTTCATCAACTGTTATTATGTTAATGGTTGCTTCTGGTTTATTCAGTTTGGGTATCTCTTATTGTTCAGGTTGGTGTGTTCGTGTTACCAGTTCAACTACTTATAGTATGGTTGGTGCATTGAATAAATTACCAATTGCATTATCAGGTTTAGTTTTCTTTGATACTCCAGCTACTTTTGGTAATTTAACTTCAATCTTTTTGGGTTTCTTGGCCGGTTTAGTTTATGCTGTTGCTAAAGACAAGCAAAAGAAGGAAGAAGCTGAACAATTACCAACTGGTAATAGATAATGTTTTTTTTACCTTCTTCAAGACCAAAAAGAACTTAATTTATTTTTATGATGGATATATATAAAAAAAGAAAGATAAATATTATAGACAAAATATATTAATAATTTAATAATTATTATACATGAATAAAAAAATAAAAATTAAAGCATTAGTGTCATAGGTCGCGTAATTGTTGATAAAGTAATTGTATTTTGATTCGTTCATCTGGTAACATTGAATATAATAATCCGTATAATTTTGATCGTTGCATTGGAACAAATTGGCCAGTTGCTAATCGTTTTATAACTTGTATAGAAGCATAATGCATTAAAATTCTATCACTCAACATTCTATATTGATTAAACATGTATGAAAACTTTAATGGTACAGGTTTGAGTACCACACATGGATTAGTCTTGACATCTCCATCTTCCTCATTTGTAAAAACTTCTTTAGATTGTTGTACTAAGTATTGATGTTCCATTTTAATCCCACCAGGTAATCTTTTGAAATCTTTAAATCTTAATAAAATAGCAAATAATGGAAAATGATTTAAAAATGTTAAACATGCTTCCAAAATTGTACAAATAATTACAATAACCACTCTAGTTGTTGTAAAAGTTAAATAAAATACCAAAACTGTTGGTAATAAAAACAATAATACTGTAAATAAAATTGTGCCCATTAATAATTGATCCAAATCGTAATTACATCTATCAATACGATTCCTCAAAACATTAAATTTCTTACCTCTAAATAACTGGAATAACGATTGTAATACAACTAATTGCCAGTGATAGATTCTGGCTGATGCAACATAAAAAGAATAAACATGTAGTGTTAATAAAGATATCAAATCACATACCAATGAAATTGAATATGTAGCTCCAGCAAAAGATGAATAACCAACAATTATAACCAAAATATTAAAATAAGGTCTAAAAAGATTTAATGACACATTCCAAAATCGAATTACCCATAAAAATAATTCACCAAAAAATGCTGCTAGTTCATTATTTAATTTTAACCCACCTGGCCAATCCATCAACCACAATGTATTATTTTTAAACATTTCTGTTAATACTGTATCAACAAAATAACATAATCCTTCAACAATTTTAAATCGATTATCAAGAATCAATCTTCCTAATGCCACACCTAAAATCACATCATTAATAACCAGCCATACTGAATTATAAAATCGAATATATTCAACATTAAAATCAGTATTACTTGACCAATCTTTTCTTCTTTTACGAATTGTTAAATATTGTACTGGCCAAAAACAAAATTGTTGTAATCTTAAATCTATTTGTTGAGCTGTTGCACTTATATCTTTTAATGCATACCAATTAGGTTTAACTCGATATTCTAGTATTTTCAATACCCCTTCAGCCATTACTCTTCCAACTAATATTATTGCTATCATAATTCTAAATATTATTGGCCAAAAAAATCCATAAAACTTGATTAATATATTTGTAACTTGATTATTAACAGTTTGTGCGGATTTAATAAATGATTCTCCAACGCTTAGTCTTCTATTTTTCTTTCTCAATTTTGGGAATTCTATTGCTGCATTGGATCTCATTAATCCACCTAATTCATAAGAACAATTAATCTGTGATATACAATTTTTTAAAATATACTGTGATTCTTTCAATGAATTTATACTATTCAAACTATGCAATTTTATTTTTTCTATCAGTTCTTGTTCTTTTAATTGTGACTTGACTAGATCTTGTTCATATTCTTCTGATAACACCGTACTAGCTGATTCGCTTAATTCTAATGATATTGGATCAATTGAAAAATATTGCATATTATAAGGTTTTGGTAAATCATAGCTTATAATCATAAATGAACCTTCATGATATGGATATTTCATAGAATTATCAAACCTTGCCTTTATTATTAGTTTATTATTCGGTAATGAATCAGCATTCAAAGTACCCAAAATACTCATTCTTTTCTGTCCACATAATCTATAAATATGTGAAGGATTTCTTGCACCTTTCAATAATATATCGCGCCTAAGTACCCCATCAGCTACCACTGGATCAATATATGGTAAAGTAGTTACTACCACTAGATCATTTTCTGAATTTTTCCATCCTATGATTATCGAAGGAGGATACTCGTTTTTTTTTTCTAATCTTAATACATCCAATGGCCAGAATACACGCGTAACTTTCATCTGACTTGATTAATTCCGTGATATGTATTAAAGAGTACACCTTTTCTTTTTTATACTGATCGTACTCTTTTGCTATCGATGTTGTTTCAAGGTGAACAATGGGTGTTGGAATTGTATAGAATTAGTCGAATAATCAATGAATCAATCAAAATTTCAATAATAATAATAATAACAAGTGTAGAGTGTGTGTCGTTTTCTCGCCTATTTTGTTAATACTGCTTGGAGGGTTAATACAGGCTTAAAAAAGGGTTATTGGGATCGGGATCGGAACTTCAACCACTGATCAGAAAAAAATATTGTCATAAATAGCATATGACGACAATCTATCCTGTAACTCGAAATTTTCGAGCTGTTGAACTTTATCTGGATTAACTTTATTTATTGCATCGATATATGTAAGTAGTATCTATTCTACCCAAAACGGATCTAATGATGTTATTACTGCTAAAATATTCATTCATCTAGAAAATAGTATCATGATCAACAGGGTCATGCTATGTTATTAATTTAGCAGTTTATAACTTTATGAGTATGGTTGGAATATTATTGTTGTTAAAAAAATGATAGGCTGTGCTAGAAATCTAAAATGATGGTATTTTATGAGATACAGGGTATATATAGGTAGTTTCAATAAAGTCTAAGCCTTTTTATTTCTCCAGATCTAGATTATTAAGATATTTTTAAGTTTAAGATGAAGATGGAGCTACAATGTAAAGTTAAGATGAAAAATAAGGAGTCACATAATATAATATTTTACTATGTTGTAATAATATGAAGATGGGTTTGGAGTGTGGTGCTAATACATATATATATTTTATATATCTAAGTATATATATTCTACTATATACTACATGTATAGATGTTTTATAGGCTATCATAATTTGGGTTGTACCCATACTATTATAAGTATCAAGCTGTATAAAACGAGGTAAAATCTAGTCAAGAAAATTACTTGAAAATTTCTAATAGTGCTTTTGATTTTTGAAGGTATTCTAAGTTTAAAAGGCTGATCTAAGATCCATCTCGTAATTGAGTTACAAGATGTTTTTCCAAAATTGAATTACAAGATGTTTTTCCAAAATGTTTGTCCTATGGATATCGATAGCTCAAATTAAATCTAAATATATATAATATTAATATTCAAAAGGTGCTAAGTTGGCAAAAACTGTACTGTATACTGAGGGATCGATACTATATATTAGTACCTATATAAATGCATGTAAATCCGATGTATATATATATAAGAACGTTGTACATTGTTTAGGTTAATTAATTATAAGACGGGTAACAATAGGCTTGCATTAATTCATCCTGTATAAATCCTGGCAAATTCCGAACGGCCCATATCGGTTAAATGTCCACTTTTTAAGTTACAGTAGTATCCAAGTTATTAATATTATGGTTATATTATATATATAAATGTAATTAGGGGTTCAAGCAAATCTAGCAATTACAATTTTGCTGCGAAATAGTAAATTCATATTGTAAAATAATATATATACCGTATAGTGCACAATGATGATTACAATTTTATATATAGAGCTTACATTAAAGTTAATTCAGTACTTTGAAGGTATACTGTATACTATGTATAGCAAAGTCACAGCTGCATGCTTTAAAATTAGCACGTAAGTTTGTAGTAATTTTTCAAGCTAAGAGCACTATCCGGATAGAACAGCCTGCATTTTCCATGTCTCTCATTAGTTTTAAAATTTAAATCGGCCTGGCAGAGAAGATCTTTAAACTGTAGTTTAAAAATCAGACATTCGATTTAGAATTTGCTTCTGATAAGTAGCTTTCCAAGTACTATGAAGCAGTGATGTTGCAGCGTAAAACTTGGTCTCTTGTAAATTGCACCTTAGATTTCGAAATTCAACGGGTAACACTGCATTAATATTCAGTGTGCGGTGCACGAAGATTTAGAAAAAACAAAAAAAAAAAAAAAAAGTGTTGTAGATTCTTCGCAGCAGACATTTTTTTTCTATTTTTACTCTTGACATTTATTGCATTTATTTTTTTATTTTAGTTTCCTAGATTTATTAATTTTGCATTGCCTTTATTATCTTTTTTCTTTCAAAGAATAGAAGATATCCAGGCTGACGGATCATTCATTTATTCGGTATATTATTCAATCAATTAATACACAAATATTTTTATAGAAAAACACCGATTCTTTAAAATTTTTAATAGACACGTTCAAATTTTTTCTCCTTCTATTGTTTTTCATCAACAGACTTTGATTTTTGTGTTATCAGCCTTTTCAAACCCATTTTTTTATTTTAACATAAAACAATACTATAACAATGTCACGACCTCCGAGTTTCTCGGGGTCGTTGGACTGGAAAGATAATACTAACAGTGATGAGGAATATTTCGACGATGATAATCATCATCATAACCCTCTAGTTCCCAGTGAAAGTACATCATCGGTTTCAGGATTAATACCCAAAACAGATTCCAATAATGCATCTTCATCATCAAACCATTACAGCGATGATGATAATAACAATAATTTTAGCAGCAATAATACTAATCGACATTCAAATGTATATAAAGGTGTTAAGCATTTATTTTTAGGCGGTAATGAACGAAATAAAAGTGATGATGGATTTAGTTTGAACTCACGACCTACTACTATGAGATCACATTCAAACACATCAGCAAATAATAATAGTAGTAATGGTGGTGATCAGGTTTTGGATGGTGATCTTTTAAATCCTGACTCTTTAAGTGTGATCAAAGCTGGTCTAGATGAAGCTCTAGGTAGTACAAGTCAAGGTATTGGAGGTTCATGGTTAAGTAGTGAATCAAAGACATCACCAATTTCACCATCAAGTAGTAAAGTTGACTTATCAATGAATACTTCTTATAAAAAATCAACTTCATTTGAATATTCAAATAAGGATCCAAGTGTATTTGAAGAACAAGTTAACTATGATTTGGCACCTCCAAGTATAAATGATGATAACGAACAACAACCATCATCTCCTTCATCACCAGCTAGACATTTATCAACATTAGTGCATAATTTTTCATCTAGAGTCGCATCAGGTAGGCAAAGCCGACCACAATCAGCAAGTAGAACAAGTTCAACTGAGAGAATACCTCAGCCGTCTATATACCCGACAAATTCTCATACTCATACACATTCATCATCTCATTTATCAACAAATGAGTACCAGCAAAATAATGTTAGCGTTGAAACTTTACCTGGAGGTCATGAACCAGACCCTTTACATGAACATGTTTTTGATTTGGATTATACAGATTCAGATGAAGAATTAAATACAAATAAATTATATGGGAAATCATTAAAAATATTTCCACCGCATTCATGGTTTCGACGCCAATGTTATCATATATTAAAATTACCATTTGTAGAACCAATTATGGTGATTTTGATTTTTGTACAAACGATTTTACTAACTTATAATACAGCACCAAATATTTTTGATCAATCAATAATGTATCCAAAATGGGGTCATTGGACTGATTTTGTATATCTGGCGATATTTATTGTTTATACTATTGAAGTAGTTTTAAAAATTATTGCATTTGGATTTTGGGATGATTCCTTAACTGAAAAAAGATCAATTCGTTCAATGTTATTCAAAAAAAAGGATGAAGAGGCTCAAAATACTACTACTAATACTAACCATAAATCCCATGGAACTAATAGAGTACCTGTTGTTTTGAAAACTTTTACAAGTTTAGTTCAAGTTCAAGCTAATCGACAATCAAGAGATGGGATTGAAAGAGCATTTATAAGAAGTAGTTGGAATCGAATTGATTTTATATCAGTTTTGTGTTACTGGATTAGTTTGTTTTTGAATATTGATGATTTTCAAAATAGGAAACGATTCTTTGTCTTAAGAACTATGAGTAGTTTGAAAATTTTAAGACTACTAAATTTAACTAGTGGAACTAGTTCAGTTTTAAGAGCATTGAAAAAGGCAGCTCCTTTATTAACAAATATTGCAATTTTCATTTCATTTTTTTGGTATGTATATATATAAGAAGAAGAAGAAGAAAAAAAAACTAACTAGAAAATAGGATTTTGTTTACAATTGTTGGTGTTCAATCCTTCAAAAGTTCATTACGAAGAACATGTGTTTGGATTGATCCAGAGGGGATCCAACCTAATTATACAACTGAACAATTTTGTGGTAGTCATTTAAATCCAAAAACTTTTGACATAGAACCATATCTATTTGATAATGGTGAAAAAGGATTACAAGCAAAGGGTTATACATGTCCTGCTAACAGTTTATGTATAAGTGATTCAAATCCAAATGATGGTACATTATCTTTTGATAATATTTTCCAATCTTTTGTGTTTGTTTTTGTTATTATGACTGCTAATACATTTTCAGATATCATGTATAATTGTACAGAAACTGATTATTTGGTTGGTGCAATATTTTTCATGGCCGGGTTGATTGTTTTATATGTTTGGTTAATGAATTTATTAATTGCAGTCATTACTGCTTCTTATAGATTGGTTCAACAAGAAGGAACACCAAATACTTTTGTTACTAAGTATTTCCAATTCGATCATTTGAAATTTTTATTAAAAAATAGACGAGGTAGGATTTATAACTCATCTAGGTGGATCTGGTTATTAGTAATTTTAGTTGATTTAGCAATTCAGTGTTCATTAGATACAGATGATGGGAAATCAAAAATCGACTTTATTTATAAATGGCAAATTTGGACTACATCAGTTTTATGTGCTGAATTGTTATTAAGATTTATATTATATTTACCATATTGGAGAGCATTCTTTAAAAGTAAATCTAATATTGTTGATACTTTTTTAGCAATTGCTAATGTTATTATTTTATTACCATTTGTTCATAACAATGATGAATTATATGCATGGATGACAATTTTCCAAATTTTACGATTTTATAGAATTGTTATTGCAATTCCTTTTACAAGAACCTTATGGGCTCAAATGTTGGGGGATTATAAAACTATTTTCAATTTAACCATTTTCTTTTTTTTAATGTGTTATTTAAGTGCAATCCTAGCTGCACAATTAATTCGAGGTATCATCCCATCTGATAGTGAAGATGTTTCTTTTATGGATTTATTTAATTCATTTATTGGAATGTACCAAATTTCAAGTACTGAAAATTGGACTGATGTTTTATACTCTGTTATGGCCAATGCACCATCAGTATTTTTAGCTGCATGTTTCTTTATATTTATTGCAATATGGTATATATTTTCGAATTTTATCATTTTGAATTTGTTTATTGCTGTTTTAACAGAAAATATGGATGTTTCACCAGAAATTAAAAGAAAAATGCAAATTCAACGATTTATTAAGGAATATGCTTTACAGATGTCACATTCTGACTATTTATCAAGTGGTGTTCATATGGTTAAAAGGATCTTCAAGAAAAAGAAGGATGATCCATCATCAGGCCAAGAAGTATTTGATTTATTATTAGAAAAACATGTCGTTGAAGAGTTTTTACATAATGAACAACAAGAAATTGAACGAGACGATGTTTCAAATTGGTTTAAAAGTACATCCAAAAGAATTCGACAATTTTTATTTAGTAAAAAAACTAAAAACCCATTTTTAGAAGAACATGAATTACAAGATCGAAATGGCGGTACTCAACATGCAATGAATTTAGCTAAAGATTTTTTAGATTCACAAGATGAAAGAAAAAAATTACAAAATCAATATTTACAAGCCAATCCAAATTATGACAAAAGCTTATATATTTTTAAACCTGATGATACTTGGAGAAATTATTGCCAAAGAATTGTTGCATCAAGTCATGGTGTTAGATCATCTGGTGTTAATCCTAAACCAGCAGTTTGGTATGCATTTTCAACATGTATGTTGTTCTTCACTATTGCATTAGTTGCAGTTGCATGTATTAATACACCATTATATTATAGACAATTTCAATTGAAACATGGTAATGCTAAAAATAATTGGATTACATATGTTGATTTGGTTTTTGCGTGTGTTTTTACAGTTGAAGCTGGTGTTAAAATTATAGCTGATGGCTTCTGGTTTACGCCAAATGGTTATTTGAGATCAAGTTGGAATAAAATTGATTTCATGGTCTTTTGTTCATTATGGATTAATTTTGTTAGTGAAGCATTTTTTGGTGGATATGTTTCTAGATTTGTTAGATGTTTCGAAGCCTTAAGAGCATTAAGATTATTAAGTATTAGTGCAAGTGCTCAACATACTTTTTATAGTGTTATTATTGCAGGTGCTGGTAAAATTTTAAGTGCAAGTTTTTTAGCAATGTGTGTTTTATTGCCATATACTATTTGGGGGTTAAATATTTTCAATGGGAAATTAATGTCATGTAATGATGATGATGTTGATGAATTTGGTCAATGTACTGGGGAGTATGGATCAAGCCCGTTTAATTGGGAAGTTACTGCACCAAGAGCTGTTACAAATAGTTATTATGATTATGATAATTTCGCACATGCATTATTGATTCAATTTGGTGTTATTAGTTATGAAGGTTGGGTAGATGTTTTATTTGCCATGATGAATATCACTGGTAGAAATACTAATCCTAAACCTATGGCTAGTAGATATAATGCGATTTATCCAGTTGTTTTCAATTTCTTAAGTACTGTTTTTATTTTAAGTATGTTTGTTGCTGTTATTATTCGAAATTATACTGAAACTAGAGGTACGGCATATTTAACAGATGATCAATTAACATGGTATGAAATTAAAAAGACTTTAAGCATTGTTAATCCAAGTAGAAGACCGCCAAGAAGAACTCCAGGTACAACAAGATATTATTTATTAAGAAAAACTCAAGATAAAAATAGTTGGATTTATAAAGCAGAAACTGTTTTATTAACATTATTAGTTATATTTTTATGTTTAGAATTTTATCCTGCACCAGATGTTGAAGATACTGTTAGGATTGTATTACTTATGATTACTACATTGTTTTATGAAATTATTATGTTAGCTAAAATCTGGGCATTAGGTATTAGATTATTTATTAGAAGAAAATGGGAAGTTTTTGGATTTTTAATGTGTACAGGTGCATTTGTTTTTACATTAATTGGTGTTGTTGGATCATGGAATGATTTATTTTATAATTTTCAAAAATCAGCAGTTGTTGGAATGTTATTTTTATGGATTCCAAAAAGTTCAAGATTAGATCAATTATTTAAAACTGCAACTGCAAGTTATAAAGAATTGGGCAATTTATTAATTACATGGTTTGTTTTATTTTTGGCATATTCTATTGCATTTAATCAAGTTTTTGGTTTAACAAGATTAGGACCAGAAGGCTCAACAAATATCAATTTTAGAACTGTTCCAAAAGCATTAGTTTTATTGTTCAGATTAAGTTTTGGTGAAGGTTGGAATGAGTTAATGGATGATTTTACAGTGAGACCACCATATTGTGTTTCAGGTACTGGATTTATTGAAAGTGATTGTGGTAGTCCAGTTTATGCATATATTTTGTTTATTTCCTGGAATATTATTTCCATGTATATCTTTGTTAATTTATTTATTTCATTAATTTATGAAAACTTTTCATATGTTTTTCATAAATCTACTGCAGATATTACAAAACAAGATATTCATAAATTTAAAATGGCATGGTTGAAATATGATCCAGATGGTACAGGTTATATTCCAGTTCGAAAATTACATGAATTTTTAAGAAATTGTGAAGGATATTTTTCAATGAAAATTTATGAAGGTAAACATTCTGTTCATGAAATTATGAAGCAATCTGGAATGGATTTTGATCCAAATGATCCATATTATTATGATGCTGATGCATTAAATAGTTGTATTTCAACAATTGATGGTAATGAATATCGATTCAAAAGAAGACAATATGATTTCTTTTGTGCCCAAGCATTAATGGAAGCACATCCTGATAAAGGTATATCATTTCATTCATTATTAAAACAATTCCCATTTTATAAAACTATGGATGATACTAAATGTTTAAGATTAGATGATTATTTGAAACGAAAAATGTTACTACAAAATATTGAAATGCAATTATTAAAAAATAAATTGGTTGGATTTTTGGAAATGATTAATAAAAAGAAAGAATATGAAGAAAATTTGGCAAGAAATAGTGATTTACAATCGTTTATTATACCAAAACTAAGAAATCCTCCACCAGTTCTAAGAAGTGTTCCAATTATTAGTGTTAGTACTGCTGATGATGCATTTGCAGTCAATGATTCTGATATTAAAGGTCCATCAAATCGTAATAATGATTCTAATGGTAAGAATAATAATGGTGGTGGCGTTGGGAATCTAGATAGATATAATGAGTTTAATAGATCGGATGATAATTTGGAATTAGATAATGATGAAATTCATAGGCAACAAATGCATGAAGAGCATGGCAATGGTGGGTTATGGAGTGGTCCAAGTACTCCAAGAAATTTATCAATGTATGAAGAAAATGATTCAATCCAATCTTCTCCAACTAGATTTAATACCAAATCTTAGCGTTCAAAAAAAGAAAAAAGTGAAGAAATTTTTCAAGGCAGTTTTTTTTTTATGTTTACGGTTTGTTTGTAATATTTTTATGAATACAATTTTTTATTTATTTTGTTATTATTACATTTAGTATTTTGGGGGTTTTTTTTTCTTTTTGCTTGTAGTGTATTTTTGTCATTTGCAGATCTTAATTACATGTATAGTGCGAATATTTGTAATACTTTACTACTACTAGCCATATAACTTTTCACACTTAAATTGGAATTGTTGCTATGTTTAGTGAAGGTACTATTGAAATACAATGAGCTGCAGTTAGCCATCCAAGCTTATATTAGAAGTTTTTATTTAGTCGAATCTTCAATAGATGTAAGTTGCATGAACGTCTTACCTTTTATTACCGAAAGACTTCCCATCCCATGACTTATACGTATACTTGTAAAAGGATCTAGCTACTTTTGATAGTTAAGAATGTTAATCGCCAGCCTAATATATTGATATGTTAGACAAACTTATTCATGGAAAGATTCAGCTACTTCTCATGAATCATTTTAACTTGACTATCCAAGTAAACCCAAAAATAAAAAATAAATGTGACCTATATATTTGCACTTGTAGATACTCAAGCACAGCTGGAATTATTCTAATTGTGTCTTAACTTCATAAATATTACTTGTAGCAAATTGAATCCAACATATGAGTTATAATAATACTACTGTATCTGTCATGCAATAAAGGGTCGCGTGTTCTTGAGCGTATAATTGGTAACTTTAATATGGGTAGTGGTACATACAAAGTACTTGAATATTTTTATCTTTCAAATCTAAACGTTTTCTTCCAGCATAAACATTCAGCTCAATTTCTATATCTCTACCAGTTGGTAATTTTTGGCAATTACTTTAAATACCTATTCATGAGGCTAAAATACTACGAATCAAAATCTCAATGACTAAAGTTAACGAATCCAAGGCCTTAGCGATGTTTGTATTTCTATTGATAATCTGCATATAACCATAACTAGTTTTGAGAAATACTGATCATATTTCTATTCTGATCAATGTTCTGTGAAATGATTTACTAGATAATCAAGCTAATATTGTTCCCACAAATTCCTGCAAGCACTGAACCATTCTTCAATGTAGAAAAAAAAAAAAAATTTCATATAAATACAATATATTAATAACGTTCGAATATGTACAATCATCACCATCTCTCCCCCTCTTTTTCTCTTTAAAGATTAACTTATTTTTTCTTTTTACCTTTTTGTGCAACGACTTTTTCTTTAGCTTTAGCTGGTTTACCTTTACCTTTTCTCTTTCTGACTGCAATTCTTTCTAATCTTCGTTCTTCATTGAAATCAAAATGATCATGTAATGGATCAACTTTTCTCAATAATTTCAAACTTAACCAACTTGGTTTATAATATTCTTTAACTGTTTCACCTTTTAATGGTTGTCGTAAAATTTTTGCACCTGTTCGAACTTGGTTTGGATTATAAGTGTTTTTGAAAATTTGACATGATAGCTTAGCCACTTCCGCCAGCCTTGATTTTGATGGGAGACTCATCTCTCTCTCTTACTATTATGTGTAGTGGTGTGGGTGAAGTCAATAGATTAGGTTGATGTCGTCTATTGGTTGAAGAGAAAAAAGTTAGAGGTGAAAAAAAAAAATTTGTGCACGATATGGGGATGGGTTCTTGCGGGTGATATCATGTAAAAAAAGTGGTGGATTTTTTGGGAGGTCGGATCACCGATAAAATGGTGCGGCGGTGTCTTGGGAAAATGTCTCAGATAATTATTTACACTCAATTGTTCAGGTGGATAGTGAGCTCTTCTTCTTCAGTGTTTACATACTGATTCTATAAAACAAAAGTATAAAGGAATCAGTTGTACTTTCAGGCATTCTTTGGGTAAATATCAATTGCAAATAGTGATTGTATAATTTCACACTCTTGCCTACATGTAAAATACTAGAACTGGGCCCTAGGTGTTTGAGTTTATAATTATATATACAGCAAGGACCTATATATTAGCATGGTAACTGACAATTGAGGGGAATACTGGTCATGAGAGTACCTTATATGATATATGTTGTACAAAAATAGTTCCGTGGCCTATAGTTTTTCAAGGAACTTCAAATGTAACTTTTGAATTAATTAACAGCTGGGATTTAAAATTTAAATTTGATGTAAAAATGTTTAAATCTACCGCAATGGTCAAAATACCCAGGAAAAAACTAAAAAGTATACATTTTCTGAGCTGCTATTTACTGGTACTATTATTCGGATCTATATATATTGGAGCACAACCTAGGCTCTGGCGCTGAATTTGAAATATATACAAATAGACTATGAATTGGATGCCTGAAGTATAGTCAATATTAGCTAGATAGGCCAAAATAGATTCACATATTATAGTACAACTACTACAGTATACCAGGTCCATAAGCTTCTAGAAAATTATTCCCGTAATTGCTAACAAAGCTTCATCAACGATAATAGAATATGTATGTACTATAGATTTATCAGTGCTAGTACATATACTTATTTTAATCAGAACAAACCAAATATAAAGCAGTTGCAGTCCCGCTGTAAATATATTGAAGGTAATAATTTAAATAATGATAAACTAGCCTGGTAATATTCAATTTATATATCATCATGGCCTACCGACACGCCTAGATTCTTTTATTAAGCTATATTCGCAACCTATATTTCAAATACTATATTAATATCAAATAATCCAAATTATATATTATAAACGTAAAAGTTAATACTGTTCATATTAATATTAAACTTGTTATTTTTACTAAATTCCACGTAAGTTTTAGATATGCTTGCAGTAAGAATCTTTTTATAAAAAACTCAATAGATATCAGATTATATGGCAAGCATAAATTTTTGACTATAATTAAGCCACAGATTGTTGGTTGATCTTATAAGTTTTTCACCTTAAGTCAATTGGTACGTACGAAATTGGATATATAGTTATAATAGCCCATCCAAGGTATATAAGATCAGTAATAACCTCTAGTAATAAATTTAAACTTTCGTTTACATTCATTCATTCAAACTAGTTTTCCCTCTGAGATATTCCCTGCTAATGAGTAAATCAATGGCCGTAAATTATTTCATAAATATATATAGTATTGTAATTTATTGGAATGTCTTAGAACAGTATGGTTAATAATTAATTGGACTATTCTACCTGTTGGCTTGCACACGCTGAAACTGATATTGATACATTGCTGGTACTTGTACATAAATATATAGGCCCAAGCTTGAACAATAGTAAACCTGAGACTTGCAAAAGAATCAGGTTCACGCTGAACGGCTAAGGTTTAAAAGCCCTAGTGTTTCTCATAGATCCCCCTGAGAAAGACTTGAAGGCTATAGTAAACAAGAAACAAAAAATCTTAACAACTTTCGCTAGATACCTATAAGACAAATAGGGTTAAAAAAAAAAAGAATTCAAGATCTTTTAGCTTTAAAGATGACAAGTTAACGAATTTAAACATGATTTTTAAACGGGTCGTATCATAGAATCGATTATAAATTAGATATTTATACTATTTTGAAAACAAATATGGGGTATGCAGGCTCAAACTGTTTCAGACCTAATCTTTGCTCCTCAAGCAATTTATGTAATATAAACAGTAGTGACCTATTTATTTTTCTTGTCTAAAGGTTTGAGAGGGTGATAACTAATTATTAGACCGTACTACCTGCTATCTTCAATTCGTGTTAAAACTTGCACGGTTATAGATGTGTGAATTTTAAGTTAACTAACTTTTGATATCTAGCTGCCAAAAAAAAAATTAAATTCATACATGTAGTAAAGGTTCTATGCGATGAACAGTGCGCTTTATCCATGCGCGGGGGTATTTTGGTGAGACATTCCCTTGAAAACTTAAAGATATTATAGCTTATAGTATCACCATATGGCAGTAATAAACTAATTTTGATTATGTTGCAACATGTAATTCAGTGTTCAAGTTCATCGATGAATACTTTAGTACACTCAAGTTTTGGCTATTAATATCATCTTACAAAAAGGATTGCACATGAGATGATCCATTATTTTCCATCGATCGATTCATCATCATTGCAATTAATTATCGATTGTGAACGATCCATGGTAAGGGTAACTTTTATCGCAGTGTGTTGTACATATCCGGGTTTATGATAGCTACATCCATGGATGTAGATGAATTTTATATGGGCTCTTCCAGAGCCAAGATTTTTGTTCTGCAATTAAGTGGTTAAACAGAAGATTTAGTGCCTCCAAGGTGTACGTACTACTGGCTCTAAATTCTCCATATACATATGTATATCATTCTAAAAAAAGTTGTTAATAACATTTTTTTATTGGTTTGGGTAAGGCATCGCACGTGTTAATTGTGAAGACCCCCTTCTATAGATTAAAAACGTTACAATGAGAAAATAAAAGAAGCAAAAAATTTTAGAAAAAATTTTAAAAAAATAATGCATTAATAAAAGATTGTTTTTATATAAATATAAATAATGAAAAAAACTAACATTATAAGAATAAAAAAAGAAGATACTATGCTTTCATTCCAAGTGCTCTGCTAATTAAGATAACAGGCATACATAAAGTTTGAACAAAACTTGCCAAAGTTTGAATAAAAATACTAACCTGATATAATATCCACATAATAAAGAAAACTTCAATTGCAATAACTGCATTTTTAACATTTGGTGGTACATCACCAACAGCTTCAATTGGTTTAAATAAAAATGCAAAAGTACCAGATTCTTTAATTGAATCCATAAATGATGTAAAAACTGGTGGTGTTTGAGTGTTTTTTAATAAATTTGTGAACTTTGCTTGCAATTCTGCAAATTTATTTGGCTTTTTTTCAACTGCTACAGCTTCAACTACTCCTTCTCCACCTTTTGATGTTGCTGCTGCTAATACTGCTTCTTCTCTAAATGAAGCTCTAGAATTCATACTACCAACTCTTGAGCCTGATCTTGAACCTGCTATACTGCCTCCACCACCTCCTCCACTCATTGCACTACTAGGTCTTATAGTACCAGTACCACTTCTAATACTTCCAGCTCTTGATCCAGCTATACTACCACCACCACCTCCTCCTCCATAGCTATGATGTGATCTGATACTTGGTGCTACAGATCTAGGTCGTGATCCAGTTGCTGAATGATGTGAATGATGAGAATGCGAATTATGTGAGTAATGACTTGGAGCTCTACTATGAATAGACATTGCATCCATTGGTGGTGGAGGTGGTGCAGCTGGGTCACTTAGACTATGCTTAGAATATCCAGATCTAATAGACCCTCCTCCTACACCACTACCATAATAATTACCTGGTGGTGGTGGTTCTATACCACCTGAATGATAATCACCATAATTATGAATAGAATTCCCATCATATAATGCAGATGCTGGTGGATGAGTTGGTACCATTAAAGGTTCATTGAAAGATCCATATTTATTTGACCCCCCTGGTACTGATTCTCGTTTCGAAAACATATATTTCATTGCTTGTTTGAAATTTTTCCTCCTATTATCTTTTTTAGCATATTCATCATCAGATTGATAATCATCATCTTTATTTGCTAGTTCTTTAGCCATAATACTATTATGTGTTTCACTCAAATTATGATTTTGTGAAGTTAATAAATTTTCTTGTTGTAAAGGTGAGTTTGATGATTTTGATTTTGAATAGTTTTGCTCATAATCACCAGCCATTTCTTTTTCTAACACAATTGAGTTTTTACTACTCCCAACAGCATAATTATTATCATGAGCAGATTTTTTACTATCTAGCGCTACTGAGGCGGCGCGACTTTTAATACTTGCAGATTTTGAGTTTTCGCCTCCTCCTCCTCTACCTCCGTTACTACCACCGCTTTTAACTACTGATGAACTGCCCCCGTTACTGCTTGATAAAGATTTTGGTTTTGGTGATGCAATCAAATCTTCTTTTGAGGACCTTGAATTGTGATGAGATGCAGCAGTTGGTGAGGCTCTTTTTGAAGAATTATGAACTGGTGATATAGATGCTGGTTTAGATTTCGGTGATGAATGTTTTGAAGTTGATTCATTTCTAGCGGCCGCACTACCCGCTGCTACAGTTGATGTCTTTTTTTCTTCTTCCTTACTATTAGTAGCTGATTGTGTTTCACCTTTAATATATTTATTAAAACTGTCAGATGCAATACTAGCAACATAATCTTTAGTATTCAACCATGCTTTATACATTTCAACACCAGGATCAGTATCTTGTGGCTTTGATGATGTTGGCTCTGGTGGTGGTGTAGGTGGTTTAGAGTTTTTGGCGTGTGATTGAGTAGAGTGGTGTGATTTTTCAGTTTTTGCAGTATGATGAGATTTATTTGAATGATGAGTTGATGGTTTAGAATGATGCGAATAGTTAGAATGGTGGCTAATAGCTCTAGTTTGTGCACTTGTAGGTCGTGAGTGATAACTTGGATGAGCAGTTGGTGCTTGTGAATGATGAGAATGTTGTGATCTGATGCTTGGTGCTCTTGAGCTATGATGACTCGCAGCTGCAGTAAGTTTAGAGTTTGATGAATGTACTGGTTCTGCTTTTGATGATACTTTTTTAGATGGTGAATTTGGTTTAGATGAATGAATTGATTCTGATTTACTTGTAGCTGTTGGTGGAGATGATGGTTTACTAGTTGACGCTGGTGGTGGTGATTTTGATTTATGTGATGAAGTTGCAATGGACGCTGCAGGGGAACGCGATCTAATTGATTTTTCATCATTTTTTGAAGTTTCTTTAACAGGTTCTTCTTCATTCATTTCAGGTTTTGATTCTTCCGCTTGTTCGATTTTATCTTCAACTCCATTTTCTGTTGGTAATTCGGATTCTGGTGCTTGATCTTCAACTTTAGGTTGATTCTTTTTATTCTTACCAAACAATGCACGAGCCGAAAATTTGGAAACTGGCATTGAATTATCAAACAAAAAATTATTTGTCGCATGTAGTGCTTGACCTGCGTTAATCATCTTTTCCTTTTTTCTAGCAGATTGCTGTAATGCTTGTTCCTCTTGCTGTTGTTGTTGTTGTTGTTGTGGTAGAGCTTGAGGTTGAGGTTGAAAATGTTGAACCGATTGTTGTGGTTGTTGATTATAATGGCGATGATTATGAGTTGGTTCGTAATGTGTATTATAAGAAAGTAAATTAGGTGGATAAGAATCTAGGTTTGGAGTCGGAATTCGATCTATATATTCTGCATTAGGTTCACCAATTGAATCTGGACTAGTTTGTTTACTTGAATTTGGCACATGCGCCCGCCCAAGTGCGGGTTCATCAATATTTTTTGAAGGATTAAAACTAGTAGTATAATTAGTGTGATTTGTCGATGGTATAATAATATCATTTGCTTGATCATCCTCTGAATCAATATAAGCGTTCCAAACTCTCCTTCTTTCTCGTTCTTTTTTCTCTTCCATCTTTTTTCGTTCTTTAGCTCGTCGTTCATCTTCATAAAATGAATAATATTTACTTTGATCTTGCTCATCTTTTACTTTTCCATCTTCATCTTCATCATCATCATCATCATAAAAATCACTATAAGCATCTAAAATATCATTTTGACTTTTATTTCTCTTACTATTAGTATGCTGTTTCTTCTTGGTTAATCGTTGAGCATATCTTTGTGGTACATAATCAAAACTTATCGGAGAATCGGGTATTACTTCAGCGTCATCTTCAAATGATACTTCACGTTTTGATTCAATATTGTTAACTTGTTCGGGTAATTGAGTTGGTAAATAATATTGTTTTATTTTTCTGTTTCTCTTTTTTTTCTTTGGTTGATTTTGATTTTGGAATTGTAATGCCCATTCTTTTTGTAATTGTTGAGTTTGATTTCTAAAGATTAATTCATTACGCTGTGCTTGTAATAATAAATCTCTCTCATCTCTTTCGCGTTGTGTATATTCGAACTTATAACCTTCATGATTTGGATCTGTTGGTCGTCTCTCTTTTTCATCAGCAACGGGAACCAAAGAATCATGTACAACTCTCAACTCAGAATCATATTTCAACATTCCATCTTCATCATATAAATAATCATCAGCATGATGGTCACCAAAATTCGATCCACCAGAATCAGAATCGGTAACATCGACAATACCTGTAGTTCTTGATATACTAGCGCCTAGGTGAGATACACGCTTGTTAAAACTACGAATCGCTTTGTTAAGTTTTCGTTTTTCAGGTTCTGATGATACAAATATGTCGTTGAATGCATCTCTTGTTTCTATTGGAGCTGGTATTGAACCATCACTGGCTTTTACCATCGTTCATCAATAACTAACCCAGTTGATTCTTTAACGATTATCAGAAAAAAAAAAAAAAAAAAACTTGTAGTGGTGAAGAATAAAAAATACTTGTGGTATCAATTGCTGATGTATTAAAGAAGAAAAAGTATTAGCACTTTTTTCTTTTTTTTTTGAGGATTTGATTCTTTTTCGATTTAAGGGTATAAGCGGTGAGCCTTCCCGTATTACTATTATTGAACTCTCTTGTGATAAAACTTCTATAATAATACGCCAAAATTGAAAGGACAAAATGTATTAATGTAATGAGCAGAATTAGGAAAAAGAAGAAAGAAAGAAATCAAATTTAGGATGCAAAAGGATGAAAAAAAAAAAAAAAAAAAAAAATCGATTAAGCCCCGAGGAAAGCAATGGTAATAATTAATAGCTTCACTATTATAAGTAACAATTTTATGATCAAGGCAATTAACTATTATGATTCCTTTTTCCAGGTTTAAAACTATATGCAGGATTTTCTTTCAGGTGTCCGTTACCACCGCATTGTCTTCGTTACTTAAGCTTTTTTAGAATTTAAAACCCCATACTGTTGGCTCTAACTTTATATACTAATTTTAAGAGCATGATGTAGTATAAACTTTTTAACTATCAAAAATTTCATAATTTGAATAACTCAACTATTAACATATGATCATGATTAATCACTTTTGTTATACTATTTAATTACATTTACAGTCTTTAACAACAGCCTCTAATATAATTAGTTATTTTTCTTAATGTGAAAAAGCAATGACTTTTTGTTGAAGGAAAAAAAAAATCGGGTGGCTAGTCAAATTTATGCACTATAATTTTTTTTTGTTTTTGTTTTTTTCTTGTCTTATGAACACTATACATTTTTTTACTGCGCTTGTACTTATTAAACAGCATAAGACCAAGAAATAATGTGCCCAATAGACTGGGTCATAAAGGGGTGGGTTTAAATTGTTATTAAAAAAACCGATTGTATCTTTCTAATTGCAAATGATTATAAGCATGCAGTTTGAATATTGAAAATTGTTATGGGTTGAACTTAATAATTTATGACAGTATACTTTTAAGCCTTAGCGTTGATGTTGTTAAAAAATTGAAAAAGAATTATCGAGGATTTGTCTCAAATATCGATGGCTTAGTTTAATGAGAGACACTCTAAAAGTGTGTTCATTGCACGTAAATATATGACGGTCTAGCTTGGACGAACTTATTTTAAGCCTAAATTAACGGTTTTAACTGCTAGTGCAAGGGATTCATCACGACCTTAAACAAAGAAAAAAAAATTTCCACTGACTTTTGATATCAACGTTTCATGGTATTGTATTGATAATAGAATTGTGAATATTCAGCAATTGGAGATGGCAAATATTGCAAATTTTTATCAACGATCTGATCAGTGCAAATGAATACTCCACGCCTTATCCCACACATAAAGTACTTGAAGGGATGTTTAAGGTTTTCAGGCTGGTTTGTTTATATTATGATTATTTTTTTCATCTGCCTTAACTTAATCACAATCCAGGTGGTCATTAAGTTAATTGGATTGCAATGAATTTATTAACCCTACTATAATAGTATATATCATAAAGAATTGTAATCACAAGCATTAGCAATAACTCTATATAGATAAAATTAACAAATTACGCTGTGCAAAAAATATTCCAATTGGATCTTACGAGCGATTTGTCATCTAATTTACAATTGATATCAAAGATACATAGCCATGTGGTATGTAGCGTGAATAGCATATGTTTTGTTTCTCCCTAGGCTGTATCGATCTGATCTATTTCAAACACAGTTCTAAATCTTAAACTTAAATTTTAATTATTGGATTATATGTAGCTTTGGGATAATTTAAGCCCAGAACCCTACCACTTTGTACTCACGAAATCCTTCTTAAAGCTCTGAATATTAATCTGCTCATGACTTTAGTTAAATCTTCTTAGAATAATTTACTATTATAAAATGACCGAAATTCACCTAATTATATATCAATTCAATTTATCAACAATTTTTAAATTGTTAACAAGAAACTGACTAAAATCTCAAGCCACGATATGCAATTTATTGAAAGGCTGCAAGCTATAAAATTGAACTGAATAAGTATACATGACGGCTCTACCAGTCTTTTATGACGAATGCTATTGATTGTGTGGATCCGAGTGCATTCCATGAATAACCATTTGCAATCATCCTGGGTCCGTCTTTATAAAATAGAACGTATTTTTTATCACTAAAATATTCACACGTATGTATGGAGATTAGGTATAATTAAGTTATGATTACAATCGCTTGACTAATTTTAAGTCAATAGAAACTAGTTAATTCATTAATTAAAGCTGTTATGACAGCTTCAAAGTCTATGTATGCTATATATATGTAGTATTACTTACTAATTTGGCCCTGGTGGTACATAGATATATATAAATTTTTGTTTAAGTGTGTATTGATATGATCCATAAGCTAGCTTACTAACAATGCCCATAATTAAGCTAGCCTGAGCTTGTTATACCATAATAATTATAGTTAATTCGAATGGTGAACTTAGATTATACGTGGTTATATATAAGCGGTCTATGTGAGCTCATCTTTAGTGTAAAATATCTAATATATATATATACAGGTCGATCGTGCTTATTGCATGGAAGCACTGATTAGCTAGGTGCGTTTTATCTATATATGAATACTGGATAGCCAACTGCACAATAATTGAATGATATTCCCCTAATTCAGTGAATATATATAGATAATTGAGTTAATATAAACTAATTACACGTGCAAATGCTCCGGAATTTCTGTCAAATTCATAATATCACCAACCAATAAGATGATAGTCTTAGAATTTTTATTTTTACGTGTATGTGCTTATAATATATATGCTGTTAAAGTGTACGTATGGACATTGCCATGGTTGGTTTGACAGTTGAAAGCTGTAATACGTTTAATCCATGCATATCAGATATCTTTAAGCTTTAGCTTTAAAACGACCGGAAAAAGTTTTATCCATTGCAGCTACAACTATCCTGCTTCATGGGGGATATTATATCAATTGTTGACTACAATAAGTTGAAAAGATGCATACCATGGCAGTAGCCGGCTATAGTTATAATTATATATATCCATAGTGGCCAGTTGTAGCTTGCTGACGCATAGCATGGCACCGCGGCTTAAGCTTCAAACACAAACCAGCCACACCGCGGTACCGTTTTAAAATTATTAAGCTTACCACTTGGTACGTACTGTAGCTTTCTTAATTAATTACTGTAATGCACCGCATGGATTAGAAAAGTATTAAATGAAAGCTAAATGCTTTTACATCCTCGCAATAGTTTTAGCTGGATTCCAGCTACTATTATTCTAAAAATTTAGTCTATAAATCATTCAATGGTACAAGTACATTAGTCGACAGAGAGCAACTGCAGGACTGGGCATAGTTAACAGTGTCTATTTGAACCATAAATTTAGCTCAAAAGCTTATTATAGCACAACATCAGCAATAACAAGTTTGACTGCAGCATCACATCTGGTATATATAAGTTAATTATTAATATTTTTTTAAATCGTTGATTAACCAACGATTTGTACCAGATATGCCCAACTTAAAACCGTCACATGTCACATTGCAAGTTAAAGTTATGCATACAAAAGTTATGCAAGTTATGTCCTCACGCATGCTTAGGATCCTTTACCACGCATCCATAGATCCATGGATGTAAGGTAGGTATTAATTTAAATCATTATTAAAAGCTATAGCCAGCCACTATCTACTAAACACGACATATTCATTATTAGTATAGTTTTAACGGTACATCAAAATCTCAAAGTACAGTCTGATTTGGATTATAATTCATTGAGATAACATATGGATCTCAACTATCAAGTACAAAGTCTGAGTAAATTTTCTCACCATG
The DNA here is from genome assembly GCA_030579975.1 of Blastobotrys buckinghamii (nom. inval.). Classification (NCBI taxonomy): domain Eukaryota; kingdom Fungi; phylum Ascomycota; class Dipodascomycetes; order Dipodascales; family Trichomonascaceae; genus Blastobotrys; species Blastobotrys buckinghamii (nom. inval.). Next base: position 23,786 of record JAKTSB010000103.1, read on the forward strand.
ATCAATACACTTCTGGGTGTGCTGATCTAGCACACTTGAGACTTGCTAATAATGCATTAATAATTACAGAAACCAGATCGATTTATATGATATTTATATGATATTTATATATATATAATATCAATTGATTATATTTTTTTCGAATCTATAGACTAATTACAGAATCTGTAACAAATTCTTGAAAGATACCTTACCTCTAGAATCAAGTTCAAGCACTTTATTACTTCGTCACGCTAAAACTAGGTTAAAAAATAATTATAAAAAGTCTTAGCAACTTTTATTTGCTAGGAATACAATAATTGGATCTATTGGAGCATAATGAGTAGTTATAATATATATTTTCAGCAAAGAAATGAAGTATTAAAATTAAAAGGCATAAGATTGAGACCTGGTTTAAAAATACCAAATTTAATAATATTTAAACTCACTTCAAATCAAGTTCGATACCAATTTAAATCCTAGCAGGTACTAAAAAGTTTAATGATGGAGGAGATATTTATTGGGATTCTATATACAGAACGTAAAATTATTATCAGAGAAATTACTAGATATATCATGGGACAAAGTGATCATCTAAAAGGGACTTAAGTTGATAAGAAAGTAGCATAATGAGGTTCCTTTGAAAAGTCAGCCTCTAATATGATATGTGTAGTTGTTTGTGCTTATAATGGTAAATGTCTATAGTATTTAACATTCCAATTATATTATTGCCATAAATTAATAAATACTACGTCCATAATACCTCAGGGTTCAATCTTTGATTATGCTCTTCTTATTTCAAGTACAGCAATATGCCAATTGGTATTTAAGTTTGAGCTTGGTTTATATAGCATCATATAAGCATGACTTAGCATGGATTACTGTCTGAATAGAACCATGGTTCTAGTTTGAGAAGAGCCGCACAATGTCTTAAATATAGCACCTCCAACAATAGATATATTTCGATCAAGTACCAGGTATTATGTAACTACAAAATGCCAACCCCCAGTTTCTATATCTTTTTAATAATGATAATGAATAAACCATCAACTATCTAGTGTCACCTTCAAGAGTAGATACTATACAAATACCCCTCTTATATATCTCTGGATAGAGACTTTATACTTGAGCAGTATCTGCTCAAAACGAGTCCAAGCGTGTACATTTGAGCACGCATCTCGTTCAGGCTTGGATTAGGATTTTCTACACCCCTAAAAAAAAAAAAAAAAAAAAAAAATTAAAAGCGTATATAGGCTTAAGGTTTACTTAACATAACCTATTGGGATCAAAAACTTTCCAACGACAAAATTTTTTCCAATTCAATAAATCTTGAATTTTTTTTTTTCTCAAGGCCATCAAAACCATCATATCGAAATAGCATCATAATGCCACGACAATTCGTTAGTGCCAAAAGACGGGCAAGAGCCAGTCCACCAAAAGCATTTATTCCAAAAACACCAATAGAAAACAAACCAACTTTAGCACAAAAATTTACAGCAACAAAACAACAAGAAGAAGCAGCATCACTTCAGCGCAAAGCTAATAAAAATTTCAAATATATTCCAAAAGATAAAGGTGAAACCAATTCACAAAAGATTTTTAGAAGACAACAAGAAGCATTGAAACATTCTAATAGACCACATTTTCGAGTTGGTGGTAAACAAGTTTATTTCCCACATGCAAAAATCACTTTATTAAGACCAAGTGCTAAGCATACCCCATATCAAGCAAAATTCATTGTACCAAGAAACTTTAATAAATTAGATTTAAGAGATTATCTATGGCATGTTTATAAATTAAGAGCATTAAATGTTACAACTCAACTATTATGGGGTAAATGGGAAAGAGAACAACCAGGTCGACCAAGATATAGATTACCACAAATTAAAAAAATGACTATTGAAATGGAAGATCCATTTATTTGGCCACAACCTGTATCAGAGAAAGTTAAAAATTCAGAATTCAAAATTGAAATGCAAAAAGAAATGAGAAAATATGCTGAAGATGTTGATAGAATGGGTTCTGATAAATTACGACCTCCAAGAGCTTTTGGAGGGATTGTTGGTCCATATGTTCCAGCTCCTCAACCTTTTGTTCCTAAAAAATTAGCAAGAAAAATGGCTAATAAGGTTAAAGATGCAGAAAAAGATGCTCAATATCAAAAGGATTTAAATCTTGTGGAAAAACATTTGAAAGAAAATTTGAAATTATAAAATATTTTTATGGAGACAATTGTAAATAACCAATTTATTATAAATAAGATTCAAAGATCTGTTGCTGTATATATATATATAACCCTTTAATAAAAAACTAACAAAAAAAAACTAAAACTAGTAATAAAAATAATAATAAAATAAATGCTAAATGACTTCTAAAAATGAAAATAACTTAGATACTCAAACCCAAACCGGATCGTAATTTATCAAAAACAGATTCCATTTCTTCAGCAACGTGATGAATGGTATCAGCGATTTCATGATCAACTGGTAAAGTTTTGAAAGTTTCTTCTTGAGCATTACCAGCAGACCAGAATTCGGTCAAGTTCTTACCAGCACCATTAAATGCCAAAATATTTGGAGTTTCGGAATCAATATCTTTCAATACACCTTCAGTACCGAATGCAATCAAATTCTTCTTTAATTGAGCTGGGGTAACAGCACCTTTAGAACCAAATTCTGAATCAGTTGATGGTTGTAATGATAAATAGTAAGTTAATAAACCACAAATATGTGGAGATGCCATTGATGTACCAGACAAAGTAGCAGTGGCTCGGCTTGAACCAATATAAGTAGATAAAATATTAACACCTGGACCAAAGATATCAACACATTTACCATAATTGGAGAAATAAGCTCGATCATCACTTAAAGCAGATGCACCAACAGTAACTGCATTTTCAGCAGCTGCCGGTGAATAATCACAAGCATCAGCATTATCATTACCTGCTGCAACTGCAAAATGTAAACCAGCTTTGACTGCTGCATTGACTGCAATATCTAATGATGGTGATTTACCACCACCTAAAGACATATTAGCAGTAGCACCTTTATAATTCTTTTTAGATTTGGCATCTTTAACATGCTGAGTTGCTGCATATTCAACACCTTTGATAACATCACTCATTGAACCACTGCCATTTGATCTCAAAACTTTAACAGCAACCAAGTTGGCCTTTTTGGCAACACCATATTTGTTACCACCAATAGTACCTGAACAATGAGTACCATGACCATTACCATCTTCATCTGCATCACCAACTGGAATAGTTTTACCCCAAGCAGCTCGACCACCAAAGTCATCATGATTGACATTAGTACCAGTATCAATAATATAAGCAGTAACACCTTCACCACCTTCATTATCATATAAATATTTGTTATAAGTACCTAAAGATAATGCTTCTCGATGAGAGACTCTTGCCAAACCCCATGGAGCATCATGTTCAGTTTCAAACTCATTGATACTAACTCTTGAATCTGGTTCAGCATATGCAACAGCTGGGTGTCGTCTAATAGCTTCTAAAGTGTCTTTATGGAATTTACCTGCGTAGCCTTTAAATTTATCACCAATGTTGAAAACATTGAATAAACCTGATTTACCATTTAATAAAGTATGTTGTTCATTAGATCGTTTCAATAATGAAATAGCCTCATTATGAGTATTTTCAACCCACAAATGATGGTCTGCTGCCATATCTTCATCAACATGATCTTTAAAAACAATAATGTATGAATCTTCAATTAGATTTCTAGATGCAACTTCACTGGTGTGGATTGGTGCAATACCATTTGATAAGCCATTGATTTGATATTCAATGCTATGAGCACCATCTTTACTGAATTCTTTTAATGCATCCAAACTGTGTGGAATGACTAAAGCTTGAGCTAACGCCACTAATGGCAATGAGACTGCAATTTTAGAAAACTTCATGGTAGTTGTTGTATATGTAAAAGAGAAATAACTTTGTAACCTTTTTTTTTTTCTAATAAAAACTGATCAAATTAACCTTTAAAGAGTATAAATTGAACAGAGTTTTGATGGATTCTAATAAAAAAAAAAAAAAAAAGAGTTGTAGTTAAGAAATAATAATTAAAAAAAAGAGGAGGTTTGGTGATTTATATACCTAAATTGATAAGTGATGGAGAACGAAATGCGCGCTAAGGCAAGGATTGATTGACGTTTTGTAGTAAGGAATTGGGAACATTGGGTTTCTTTTGTTGTGGGACAAGCGCTGATAAGGGATTTTGAGTTGATTGATAAAAAGGAAAGATAAAAATACGTAATCAGTCAAAACAAGCTTGAAGAGGTGGCTAATTATTTAAAAGCGCGAGCCAGTTTTGGTCCCAACACAACTTTGGTGGTACCTTTTACCGATCTAAGTACCGCATGAGTGCAGATCTGGTAGTTTTTATTGATGATCAGTTAAACCTCCCAATTCGGTGTGATAATTAAGGATTTTATTGGTATTGATAACCTATTTCGAATTATTTATTTTTGAGTTTTGTCTACGGTAATTACGATGGATTAGATAATTTTGTGTTAGAATTACTATTATTTTATGCATCACTGTGGCGTTCTAGACTTTTTTTTTTTTTTACATCTTTAATTCTTGTTGATTGATCAAGAGTCATTAAAAGTCTCTCCTAAAAAAATAAATTTGTTCTTAAAAAATAGTTAAAAAGTTGTCAAAGAACGTGCTTGGAACTGTATACAATTTTTTTTTTTTTTTTTTACCTTAAAATTTAGTCTATCAAGTTGCCATTTTGCGGATGATCATAATGTAGTAAATTCAAAGGCTTCTTTTACTGCAATAACTGATCATTGTTACTTGCAACCATTCATCAAAATTTGTGGGGCAGATCTGCTCACCAAGCTGCTGTACTGCCGACCCCGCCGCCACATTGGTTTGACTCGGTATCCGTAGGAGAAATGAGTTCAAAAGAACTCCTTCAACAATCATCGCTCATTATTTGATATCAATCCAACTTTATAAATGATGGATAACGAAATAATGTGCTAAGAGTGATCATGCAATCACTTTAATAACCAATTTAACCTTATATCCGAACGGATGGGCAACTGATGACGCATCATTTATAGTTGTTTACAAAGCTTAAAAGAGTCGTGATCAGAAGATGCTAGACAGTCATCTTCATACGCGATCAGTGCACGAAATTGTTTTTCCTAAATCAGATTTGACTTCTTTTACTGAGATGATTTAACAGATCAAGTGGTCATCCGATAGTCAGGATGTGATATCTCAATCAATCCAGTAAAATCTAATATGGAATCCATGTCTTTTCATTGCTCGATCGTAATTAAACATGTTTTCGAGGTTAAGAATAACAATATCAACGTATTGACTCAGTAAATATGTTTGTTACCAATTTACCATATACTTGTTTCAAAAATTATAACGGTTCGTTAGAGTTTTTGTTACCATCATCTTGAGCATTTTTTGTTGCTGAGGCTGCTTATAAATTAGAAGTTGGTGTTTCAAAACTCCATAGATTTGGGATTCTGAGTCCGCGATTTGCTAAAAAATGCACGTGACCACGTGATATTCTTGTGTACTCCTGTAAGATAGATTAACGAGATTAGAACCTTGTACCACTCCATGGTACGTTGTCTATATCATAATCCGATACGCGATCGATTAAATTGGGTTTATAAGCCTTAGATAGACTGATATCTCAGCTAATGTTACCCCGCCAATCCATTTGAAAGATATCAGTTTAAATTTAGATCATGATGACTATGGCTGTTTAAACCACTGTGATTCACCATGATTCTCCATCCTACGGTGCCTTGAATATACATCGAAGACACCTTTGAGTTACAATATATGTATATAGATTGCTTAGATTAAGACTCATGCCCATCTTCTCAATATATTTTAAATATTAACCCGCGGTACACATGACTTCAATCTACATATGTTACTTTAAAAAATTTAATTTGCCTCTCAGCATAATCTGATTATAGAACCCATAACCTATATATAGTAAATCCATCATTTCAAGTCACCAACGCGATCGATGTATTCGTAGTTTATAGATTTGGTGGTCATAATGTAGCTAATACATGAAATCTACAGTTTCGACTATAGTGGGCTAAGCTTTAAAAGCCAGTTGTTTTTTACACTACAGACATGTGTAGAAGTCAAAGCCGTCAATTTGATTTTTTAAATACTTTTCTAATTATAACTGATTTATTAGCTTCTGAATATTTAAACGGTACCAATGGTATTCATTGGTGATTTACAGTTAGAATAATTAATTGATGTTCATCTCAAATATATGAAGCAACATAAATCTACCTATTATTACTTCTCATTATTATACAGCTCATCAATCAGATCAAGCTTTGATTTCAGTTTAAATAAGGTAGTGCTTTATTGAAGCGTATCAATTGATATTCTATAAGTCAATTTGAACAGTATTTTAAAATCGTAGTTACAGTAGTATAGTACAAATGCACTATAATACGTACAAAAATAAATTGTAAGCTGTACCAGCTGCTTTTAGCCCAATACCTATCATGATAAATTTTTTTGTACATATCGATTGATCTGCATAACGCATAATTAAGAACTATGATTTAAGTTTGAAACTAATATTGTATAATTTAAACATTCAACACCGAAATTAGCCCCCTGGTTTCTATGCAAGGTATACGTACGCAATATTTCCAATATGAGTGTGAACTAAATTATCCATATATATATGATGTCCATTATTAATACTAAGGTATAAAACTCAGCCCATCTAATTTTAATGTATACAGTTACCATACCAATCTCGGTACCTTAAAAACCCAAGGGGATACAACGGTTTTATCTAGGAAGTTACCCATCTTCTGGGTTCCTAGCATATATTCAATCCATAGAACATCTTATAATACGGTATTGGCATTGTTCAATGCCATGGTACAATATATAAGGCTATACATAAATATTTGTTTTGTATACATGCATATGTAACCTCTAAGGGGAACCTCAAGATCATTCGTTGTTTTAAATCTTTTTATTAAATTTAGGATTCAGGTGTCTTGGCTTTTTAGCAGCACCTGTTCCAAATTTAATAAAAAGATTTAAAACAATCAAGATCATTCAAGTAGTTTTATACTCAATCATGATTGCAGTTCATTAAAATTGATCAGAATATGAAGCGCTAATTATAAGTCAACCCCTACATTTTTGTAGCAGCTTTAAGCAGTTAGTGCTACTAAGTTAAATCTGATTCTTGAAGAAAAACAATTGTCTCATGCATTCTAGTTTCTTTTAAGACGCTTATCAATCAGTGAATGAAAAGATTTAACCTAAATTGTCTTTTTTATATGCTATAGTTATAATTGTAAAAAAAGAGAATATATATGTATGTATGTATGTACAATGTATGCATAATAGTAACACACTAGCTATAATATTATAAACATCATTAGGCTCTTGATAGTGAATGTTTTACATCAAAGGTGACATTGTGCTATTATATTATCCCATTGCTACTGATATAGATATCATTGTCAAAAAGTATATATACAAACCCCAAAAAATCTCAGTCGAGGAATAATCAATTTGCTAGAAGAAATTATAATAACTGTCTCTTATTCTATTATAATATATTATTCTAGAAGTAGTCTGTAGATCAGTCAAAATAGGTTTGTGAATCTTTTAGCCATCTCGTAAAATCTTTTCAAAATTTGATCTTCAGTAACTCCGTTACATTGTGATATGCATTATTCCATATATTATAATATTAATTGCTGATTTGCATCGTCAGTAGGATGCTTAACTTGACAGCTGCCTGACTCAAGGATTTTAGTGCCAGAGTAAAATTTAAGCATATGTCTAAAATGATAATCTATGATAGGAGATCTTTGTAACGTGTATATTATGTCCAAGTCAGCTACTTTACCCAAATATTACCTACAATTGATTTAAAATTACCTCTTAATCCGCAAGAAGGGGGGCGAAATTGAAATAGTTCACCTAGAGCTAATTGTACATCTGAACTCAGAATCATTTGGGTTTTTGTTAGAAAAGTATAAGTATTTGGTCTAATTATTTAAGCAGTTGATAAATTTCTCAATTATTTAATAAACAAAGCCCTTACTGATTACTCCCTATGAATGATGAGTTACTCTACTTTGAGATATACTGTGATTCAGGTACCATTACTTATAGACGTCGAACATCATATACTGGTCTGAACTTGTGACAGTATTAAACAAAATATTAATGAATATTTTATTAAAGAATTACCTTCAATCATAAGGGTTTAACGGCTATGGCATCAGTTCCAGTTTTCAGTTTTTGTAGATCTTAAGATATAAGTTTTAAGCGATCTGCTTATTATGCGATTATAAATCTATATATACTCGATTATTTTTTAGAAGCGATATACACAAGTTCCATCAAAATATATATCTATGCTAGGGCTTTTTAGAACAGCCCATGGGTTTCTTATGTTTTTGGAAATTGGCTGCTTGAAGTTTTAAATTAAAGGCCAAAGTGACGTGCGATTACTCCTATTGTGAACGGTATAAAACCTGTAGTATAACATATATCAATCAATATTGTTAGCTTGGATATATATATATAAAGTAACATTAATTAAATTGATGCACCTATAACTGTCCAGGATCGATATCGACCACTTTACAAAATCTATAACGTTAAAGTTTCCACACTAAGGTTTTAGCTACTCTCTCCCTTTAGCAAATTGAGAATGCCCAGATCAATCTATCTATCAAAAGCTGCAGATCAATACCTGAGATATACACTATAACTATTATAATAAATTAATATTTATAATAGACGTCTAATCCAGATTTAAAGATAAAATGATTTCAAGATTTTAATTAATTTAAACAATATTACTCTCCATATTTCTTGGCTGCTCAATAATGAATCTAGCCAAGTTACAGAAGAAAATTAATCTAGGGTCTATGCTTAAAAGGTTTTTAGCTACATCAATTTGAAATCTTAGTTGATTCTCAATGGTTAATAATGAAACTATACTTTTAAGGAAATTTCGCATTAATAAATTTCGCTTACGCTAATTATTAACCTTTAACCATTATAACGTGATGATACTAAGCATACATTGTTCTTTTACAATACTGAAGAATACACTGTCAAAGACCAAGCCTGATGGCATTCGAGCTTATAACTTTATCTATCTTTTTATTACTAATATAACAGAGATAGATAGGTCCAATGAAATCTTTTCAAAGTTTTATGGAAAAAGTGTCCTGCATTCGACTTCTGAATGCATTTTTTCAAAATACATTATGTTGTACATGCAATCGCAAGCATGATGCTATCAAGACACTCATGATGCTTTTGGCATCGGGAATTCCGTTCGAATCCTGTAGACCCCGTCATATGCTTACTTTATTTCAAGCAGAGAGGCCCAAAGCCCTATAGCTTTTAAAAGGCCGGCAATAAAGCTTATTAGAATCAATTAATTCACCAACTTTTAGCTATAGTTTAAATTCAATTGAATGAAACATGTCACACGTCATATTGCTCTGTAGCTATGACACTACAAAATTCTCTTCAAATTAATATACATTGTAAATTTAGAAGACTATAGTGTATACACGTGTCCTACTACTACATTGTATTGGACATATTAAGTCTGTTTATATATAAATGTTTACCCCAATTAATACTATAAGAGTTTACAGAGAATTTTGTTATCAAAGTTTAGAGTATACGTTTGCAATGATTAGTTACAACACCTGAGTAGCGAACTTTTGTATCAATATTTTGAACAAAAAATTCTGCGTGCTCTGGCTGTAGCTTTCATGATGCAGATTGAGAGAGAATTACCAGGACATTGTATCACCCTATAGTGCTTTTTTTTTTCTTTTTTACCTGGCATTGAGCCAGTGATATTATTTCCAGGGATTGAATAGCCGTCAACATGTATACTATAGTGTCGTCGTATCATCAATTGCTTGTTCATGTGTGAGATTTTGCCCTTGCCATGGTTTACCAAGAAATAAATTAATGTTTAATTCTTACAGATTTTAGACAAACTGAATATTCAATAGAACACTCTGTGAGGCTTTCAGAAAGCTTTGAACCTTTAAAGATACATTCTTCAGAATATGGTTTAAATATGCATGAGAAATGACAATAGCGAAGAATAACTGAGTTGTTACATTTAAATTCCTTTACATCGTGTGAAAATAGAAAAATACTGGTAGTTTTCAAATAGTATAATCAACAAAATACAATTATTTGATGAAAAAAACTTTTTATAGAGGTTACATTATAGTAAATTTTGATTGGAACTCAAGCGGTCAACTCACTTTAATAATGGCTTCCCAAAGCTCCAATTCACTATAGTTAGGACAACCCATACAATGGGTTTATTGGTTTTAAAATTCTATAATTTCATGATAAAATATCTCACTATAGTTCAGATAATTTAAAAAAAAAAACAAAAAAAAAACTTTAAGGATATCAAAATAAGAATTCATATCAACCTACATTTAACCAATATTCATGCAATTAATCCGGTAAACAGATACCAACTGTTAAATGCGAAGATCTTTGAGCTGTGCAGTCGAACTTGGTTCTTGTATACTCGAACGTACGATATAAAATCATTCATCGCAAAGCGTTGAAAATGCTTTGTTTTAATTAAATTTCCTGATATCGGATATAACCATCTCAAGACGCCAATACTTTTCATTAAATTTCATCGATTGATCCTGGATTATTAGTATCTTATTAAGTACAAGTGTAGTCTATTCTATAGAGCACCAAAAAGTATTCCCTCAAATCACTTTTTTACGACAATAATAATGTAATTAAGATGGATCATGCATTGGCTCTATTATAAAACAATCAAAGTAATAAATTCCAGTTACCGAAACAGGAAAATCTATTTTTAAAACAACCTACTTGTATTCTTTCATCATCGTCCAAACGGGTCGACGTTAAAGCTTTGCTAATTTATGTCTCAGATTTGAAACAAAGGATCTCAAGCTTAAAAATCTCGAGTAGCCTCTCATGCATTCTTAAGCGAACGGATGGCAATAAATTCTCTCTCGATCGAGTGATCAAGAGTTTTGATCATTGAAATAATCAACTGCTTCTGTAATTAATGTACCAATTATTCTCTTAAGCTTCTTTAAGACCACCCCATATGGCCAAATGGCACCAAAATATTTCTTACCGCTGTGATCTGATTAACCCTCCCGGCCCCCTATTATTTCTTAATGTCTTTAAATTACGCTCATTCTAAGCATTTCTTGTAGCGTCTTTTTTTGGTAATTATACATGGATATGAATGTAATTTCATAATTAGAAATAACCTCTCAAACAAGCTTTCCCGGAGGAAGGGGCAGTCTTTGTTTATCACACGCTAATGCATGTTTTTCATAAGTCGGTTTAATTTGTTTTTTCAAAGTTCTTCTTAGCATTGGTTGTTGAAAAAAATAATTAATTCAATGTTGTTTGATATATAAATACCTTCCCCCATCCATCCTCATAGTTTTATTCTTTTTCTTTTCTTTCCTCTTTTCTCGTTTCTTCAATTTCAAAAATTTTATTGCGATTCAATTGTTATCACTATATATTAGCACATTCAATTACAAAACAAAAGTTCAAATACCCAATATTAAATAAAAATGAGAACTAGCGCAATTTTATCTACTGCTTTATTAACTGCTGTTGCACAAGCAGCTTCAAAATTTGGATTGGTGGTTATCCGATCTGGTTCAGTTGTTCAAAATGCTCCAGTCAATATTGATGGTTCTGGCTTAGTTGCTGGAGGTTCTGGTAATGGTTTTACTGCAACTTTAGAAGATGATGGCACTGTTACTTTACCAGGTGGTGAATTAGGTGTTGATGGTACTTCCTCTGCATTAAACATTGTTCCATCATATACTGATGGTTCATTTAGTGATGTTGGTGGTTATTTAGCATATGATGATTCCCAAGCTTTCACTGTTGTCCCATCTGGTGATAAATATATTGTTTATGCTGGTTCAAATACTGATCCTGGTAGTATCCCAGTTGCATTGAAAATGATGCCAGTTTCTGGTCCTTCAAACACTACTACTCCAAACACTACCACTCCAGCTGGCCCAACCAAGAATGGTACTATTTCTACTGCTCCTCATCCAGTTCCAACCAGCACTAAGATTGATCCAGGTCACAAAGTTACTTCTACTTTCACTCAATATGGCCCATGTCCGGGCCCACAATGTAGTAAGCCAACTGCTACTGTTGTTTGTCCAGGTGCCAACTGCTGTAAAGGTAAACCATGTGGTGGTGAACAACCAGCTCCAACTTCATGTGCTAATGGTGATTGTGGTGCTGCTGCTCCAACTCCATCAAACCCATCCCAAGTTAACGGTGGTATTTCAAAGGCTATTAATGGTGCTGCAGTCTTTGCTGCAGGTTTAGCTGCTGCTTTATTGTAAAGGGATTTTTTTCTGATTAATAAAAAAAAAAAAAAAAACAATATTCAATTCAGTTCAGTTTATTATTGTTTCGATTCTAATGTTATTTATTTTGTTAAAATTCGACTATCAAAAACTTTTTATTTGATTCTATTATAAATATAAATTTTTAATTCGATATTTTACTACTTTATTATTATGAACACAACTTTTTTACCAACTAATACACCTATAATTTTTAGAAGACTAATTTACAAAAAAAAAAAAAAAAACACACCCTATTCTAGCAGTTTTAAAGAACCATACTAACTATAGAGCAATCTCAACCCTAGATTTAAATAAATTTACAATAATGAGCAATTCTTTATTATTTTTAATCAATATTATATATTCGTTTTCTAATTTTTAATAATACCTTTTTAATATAACTCATCATATTTTTGAATCTCTTTTATCAAATCAATTGTAGGTGTTACTACTGTAATATGAATAATTGTAATCAGTGATACCAAAATTCTATATGTAATTTTATTAAATGGAAAATAGCTAAATGTAGAAATGATATATATTATAAGAGGATTTATAGCATGATGGTAGAACTCTAAGGTAAATCTGGCTGGCTTTTATATCTAAATTTATTAATTTACCGCATAAAGTTGCTGGTGATGAGCCGCTTTCTCTAGATAATGCTCATCACACACGGATACCACCAATAATATTCTCATCGTGGATTAACCAAGCACTGTTCAGGGAAACGCGTTTTACCACACCGGTGCTTTTTCAGCCATGGCATATAATTACCCCATAAAAATAGCTTGAGAAATCTATGATCATCCCATCATCGTTTTTCAAAATAAGGTACCAGTTTGCTCTTTAAAACTTCGGTGGTTTGCGATGAATAGCAGAGCAGAGTGGGGGATTTACACCTTGATTATTAAGCGATCAAAGTTCATGCAGTGAAACTTTCATTCTCGTCGCGCGCCCGTTCAACTTTACAGTAGTTAACAATTGAAAAATTGTACACTATAGCTCATTATAACTATGGCCATGTAAGGATGACAGAGTGAAAAATTATCATTGTGGACAATGGCCAACATCGACCTTAAAATACCGAGTCAACTCAGTGCACGCGTATTCTGATTCAGTATGATTGCAAAAACCCAGTGCAATAACGCATAATCTATCGAAAAGATTCGATTCCTAAACTATCCACGATCCACGCTTAACCGATTTACTGCAGAATAAAACAACAAACCATCAACAATATAAATATCATATCATCTCCACTTTTTTTTTCTTCTCTCGTTCTCTTTTCTCTTTTTTTCTTCATACTTCAATTACACGAATAATATAATAAAAATGTCAGGTTTAATCCCAGTTGTTACTAAAAATGCTCCAGTCCCAGTTGCTGCATACTCTCAAGCTATCAAAGCTGGTGGCTTTGTCTATATTTCAGGTCAAGTTCCTTTAACTCCAGATTCAAAATTCGTTGAAGGTGGTAAAGAAGATATTAAAATCCAAACTCGACAAGTTTTGGATAACTTGAAAGCAGTTGTTGAAGGTGCTGGCTCATCATGGGAAAAATTAGTTAAATTGAACATTTTCATCACTGATATGGCTAAATTTGCTCAAGTTAATGAAGTTTATGCTGAATATTTCACTACCCACAAACCAGCTCGATCTTGTGTTGCTGTTAAAACTTTACCATTAGAAGCTGATGTTGAAATTGAAGCAGTTGCTTTACAATAAATTATTTCTCTAGAGAAAATTTTGTATATTTATAAGATAAAAAAATTTAAAAAATTAAGTTATATTACTATAAAAAGTTTAGTTATCAAATCCTTCTGATTGAAACATTTTTAATACTTTAATATTTTCATCCATTAGTTGAACAACCCCTTGACCATTATACATTGCACTAATACTGTTTGAAACTTTTGTCAACCCTTCTTTAGCGATAATAGCTCTTAATGTAGTCATCAATCTTGGCGAAAATTCAGTATACCAACGATGATTCCATGCAATTAATCTAACAACAACATCCAAATCTGCAACTTGTTGTTTACCATTTCTGTTATTACTATTATCAATTTGATATTCTAATATTTTTGCCAAAACACGATGTGAGAATTTCAATCTTAATGATTGATTAAATGCATCAATAGCATCATCTTTGTGTTTCAATCTGAATGCTACCATACCCAAAATTTCCCATTCTAATGCTGATTTTTCATATGGTTTTTGCTGTGATTTTGCTGTTATATAATTGGATTTCCATACTGTATAAACTCTCAAATCTTCATACAAAACCATAAATAAATTGTCCAACCATCTTTCACATAATCTTTTATTTTTTAATTCTCCAATAATACCATTTGAACTTATAGAATTATTATTATTATTATTTTTTGATTGTTGAGTAGATTCGTTAGTATCTTCAGTAACTTCTTCGCTTGCACTTGCACTTGCAATTGGTTTATTAACAACAGCAGTTATTGAACTTTTTTCTTCAATCTCAGTTGCACTGTTTTTTCTTCGTTCTTTTCTATATTCTTCTTCCATAACAAATACTCTTGATCTTGTTCTTAATAATTCATCCCATCCAACGTGTGACACCAATTCGGTTAATAAATTATATGCTTTTGCAAAAGTAGCTCTTAAAGTAGGTGCTGGTAATTTTAACAAATCAGGATCAACAGAATCTTGTTCATTATCCAAAACATTTGCAGCCCATACTTCATTCATAATACCATCATCTGGTAATGGTAAATGAACTCTTGAAGGTTTGGGCATTTGATGAGTATCTAAATCATGATATGTAAACATTGGACAACTATTTAAAGTTAGCAATGCTTGCTCGAATTCTTCTCTTGCAGTATAAACTTGAACTAGAGTTTGCCATGGTAAAAATTCACTTGGTGATGAATTAACTGATCTAATTGCACAATCTAATGCTAAATCCAATCTATTCTTACTTTGACAAAATTCTGCTTCTAATTTCAATAAATCAGAATCTCTTGGATTTTTTTTAATACCTTGACTCATAACTTTAACTGCTTCAACTTCTTTATGATAACCTAATAAAACTTGTGCCTTTAATACTGCTGCATCTGGTTCATTGATTAATAGTCTATCCAAAACTTGTAACGCCTCATTGTACATTCCAGTAACTTCAACAAATTTCATAAACCCATCAACTAAATAATTCTGTGTTAAAGATGGAACTTGAACTTCACTAACAGAACCTAAACTTGGTCCAAAAGTAAACAATCTTTCAAAACATTCCAAAAATAATTTACAAGATTCTTTTGTTAATGGATTTAATCTTCTACAACATGTGATATAATAAACGTCATCATCACAATATAATAAAGATCGTAACATTGCACTCATAAAAGTTTCATCCCATTGTTGATCTGACAATTCTTCTTGTTGTTTTTCGCCTCTATCATCAATATAACACGTTTGTACAGTACCAGGAATCATTGCAGTCACTCTTACATCGAATCTTGAAAATGCATTAAAAGTACAGAATACCCCACTGATTACTTTCCAACCAGGATTTTTTCCAAACCATATTTGATTTTCTCCCAGACTAAAAGTTAGTGTATTAACATATGCTGCAATTGACGCACTGCTTGAGGTATCAACCCCTGTAACATAATGATATGTCCCATTTTCTTTAGTTTTTGGAATTTGTTTTGTAATATGAACCAAATCTGGTGGTCCCAATTCTTTGAAAGTTGGTAGACATGAAGTTCTTGCACCAATAGATTCGCCAACTTCTGTCTCCAACACCTCAGGAATCGTCATATAAGTCATTTGTAGTTTTTTTTTTTTTTTTTTTCCCCTGTGGTAATTAATTTAATTTTGTCGGGTTGAACAAATCAAAAGTAGAAGAGTAAAAAAAAAAAAAAGTTCCCAAAAAAACAGTAACAATATATGGATAAAAAAATTAATTTTTTTGGTGATGTAAATTTCAGTAAAGTAAACGTGGCGCATATTAAAATTGAAACTTGACACCCAAATTACTGTTTTCAAGCGTGTTTAGCTTTGGATCAGCCATGTTTTAGATTCGCTCGAGATCTCAAAACTTGCAATATATGGATCCATCTGATATTACTGTAACATGCATTCAAAATAATGAACACTGCATTTATAAAAGGTTAAAAAAAAATACAAAACTACTTGATTCTTAATACAGAATTGAAACTTGTTCAATATATAACTATTGAACTGGTTGCTTTTTATAGATAAAAATTCTTGGTTCAGTGTGAATTAAATGATACCACAGTCTCCAAAAATCTGTTTTAAAACCTTTAGTTCTTCTAATATGATAAATCAGTTTATCCACATATTTTGACCAATCTTTCATAACCTCACTAATTTGGCCATTGATAAAGGCTGAATTGATTGAAGTATAAGCTTCAACTTGATGGATTTTTTCCCATTCAAATCCATCAACACTTGGGAATGCATTTGATGAAGTATGAGCTGTAATCAAATAGTCGAATCTTGGCCAAACTGTTTCTAATTTTGCTGGATCTTCAGTTTTATCATATTCAATATTTGGATGAATCTCTGCGAATCTGGATGCACCTGTCATACATGTTGGGACATCTAAATGAACCACTGCAGAAGAGTTATCACTAACAAACTTTGTGTTAAAATCCATTAATGCTTGACCACCTGGGTAGTTGGTACTACTAATACCCAACTTAACACCAGAAATACCTAGAGACACAATACATGTCATCATCATAATGTATGGTAAAACTTTATAAATAACAAATTTGTTTCTTCTCTCATATACAAATGCCATTGCTTGTGCACATAATAAAGATAAAATTGGCATAATATAAATAATAAATCTCCATTCTTTATGAGGTTGGACTGAATAAATCAAAACATATAATAAAGAACTGGCACCTAAAATTCTAACAGAATTTTTACCAGTTTGATCAACAAACAACCCAGCTGGTGCAAAGCCTAGTAAGATAGGATTATTAGTTAAATTTGGTAAATGAGAAGTAAAATATGCATGGAATGGTTCAACACCCCAATTAACACTTTGACCCTTAATAACATTATAAATAAAACCAATAGCTTCAGGAATCATTGGAAATTGTCTCCACATGGCAGAATCTACAAGGATTGATAATAAACCACCAATACCAGCACCTCTCATACCTCTTTTAATAACACTTAATAAAGTAATCTTCTTAAACAATAATAACACCAATGCTAATGACCCACAAAATACTAACAATTCTGATCTAAATACAATTGCGCTAAAACTTAAGGTAGTAATTGCAGCTGCAAAATGTCCATCCAAAACTTGACAAATAGCTAGATTAGTTAATGGGAATGCAAACATATTTGGTAAAGTTCTTGATGCATAGAAAATAACATGGAATTGAATAGCTTGGAAAATCATGAACCAATATCCGATTCTTTTACCATGTTTATTAATATCACAGTTTTTAACTGCACAATGTCGGATTGCAATTAACGAATAACCATTGATTAATCCCAATACACCACGAACCATCAATTGCATTTCAAATTTAGTCTGTGTGATTCCGATCCATTGAATTGGTTTACAAATCAATGAGATCAAACCAGCTCCAATAAATGTTCTTGGTACAACCCCTGGGAAATCAAAATGATCGTATTGTTCAATATTTGTCCCAAAGTATAAAAAATCATGAATAGCCTGTAGGTTAAATGATTCTTCAACTTTTGTGAATGGTGCCACAATAGTATACAAACCTATAAGTGTCACCAATGCGTAATCAACATAATCCACTTTCATCTGTCTGTCCTTTTGTGGTATTAAATGTTAATGCTGATGAAAAAAGCTGGTTTTTGTTAGTGAATTCTAAAAGGTATAAATATTGAAAAAGTTGATCTATCGGGATTGTGTGTAATTTATTACCGATTCCGATCACACGCGTATAAAAGCAAAAGCCGCCTAATTCATATCCAATATGGATATATCCATGGATAACGGCTTTAAATTTGATATTATAGTGTGCGGCTGTTTAAATTTACAATCAATAGAAAAAAAAAAGCTTGATTTATAATAAATACAGGAGTGCATTATCAAATGCACCAAAAAAATGTCATTATCATTAAACTAAACATAAAAAATAAATAATAAAATAAATAGGAGTTCTCTTTGAAAAGAGTGTGCTTTTTTTTTTTTTTTTTTTTTTTTTGTTAATAAATATGCCTTTTCATTTTAATGCAATCATCACCATTAGCATAATAACTTTCTTGGATTTCTAAACGTTCAAATCCTAATCGTTCATAGAATTTCAATGCATTATCATCAGTTGACTTAACTTCCAGAGTTAATGATCCCAATTTACATTCAAATCTACTAGCCAAATATGTCATTTCTTCCATTAATTCATTGATCAATCTTTTACCCAGTCCTTGTTGACGGAATTTTGGGTTTACAGCTAATGTGTAAACATGACCATTCAACTCATCACCATATGTTCTATCTAATGATACTCGTCCACTTATAACACCCAATATTTCATCTGGATGATCTTTCGACATGACTTGTAAACAAATACAACCTTGAGTGGTCATAAATTGTATAAAAAATGCAGAAGAATACTTTGCATCTAAATATTGATTCGTAAAGTTCTGCACCATATCAATATCTTTAGTTTTTAAATGCGATACTGATAATTTATTGGTATCTAATATCAGCAGATCATTGGCCAAGTTTGAATCGATCCCAACACTTTCTAATAATGGACTGGCCGGAGGTGTATTGAGTAAAAAAGAATTTTCAGCCTCAATTATGCTGTTTAGGTTATCTAGACCATTTTTGTTTGATACTGGTGCTTGTAGTAGTGCTGTTGCCATATTAATATGTGTATTTGTGTGATAGTATAGTGTAAATATTGAATTTCTTTTGTTTTGATTGTTATTATTGATCAGAATTTTTTTTTTTTTTTTTTGTTGCAAAGTGGATTATCACACAGAGACTTGTGTAGATAGAGGTATCGGAGCCTTTAAAAGGTCGAACTAGTTGTTGATGATTGATGAGAAGAAAAAAAGACAGATTAAAAAATGAGGGAATCACAGTGTATTTGTACTTTCTATAGACATTTAGTAATAGAACTCTAAGAATAAAAAAATATTAAAGTATACTATAGGCAACAAATATCGTTCTACTATTTAAAATACTCACAGTGCATGCGCATATAACGATATGATTTTATGGGGAAAATGATCCGGGACTTCATACTTATCGAAAAAGAAATAATATTTTATTAAAGTTTTTCATTAATAAAGTGAGTCCTTTATTAGTGCTTGAATATCTATATATTAGAGCAGTCATTAATCATCATGCGACTTTTTTTCGTCGTTCGTTGTTCTGTTTTAAGCCCTGGACTATAGTGGGAATTTACCGGGCAACCATTCCTTTTTCCCCAGAAAGATGGCCAAATGATTTCATAAAAAGACTTTAAGACGGCAAAGAAATAAGGGTTTATTGTTTCCATATAAATTTGAGTTTAGTGCCTGACAAAAGAGTTTTCATTTACTATATATAGATCCACGAGCTTATTAAACGGTTCATAATTAATACAAATTTACGGAACCATGGAGTGACAGATTTCATTCATTTCAAACTGTCTGATTCTGATAATTTTGGGTGGCATTTTACCCTGAGTGACTGAAAATTAACAGCCACAATTTGAGCTTTACATGCGATAAATTCAGTATATATATTGAGTTGAAAAAAGCTTTGTTTAACACTGGTAACCTTGATTGCTTTTGCCTCAACAGTAAGAATTTTCTTAAAGTTCAGCTGGCACTTTTCACTGAGTCAGACCGGCTCACAAAAAAAAAAAAAAACATCGTGCTTGGGTAGTTCTACAGTGGCGCACGACATATCCGCGACCGCGGCAGGTTCGGTTGGAAATTTCCGCTTATTATAATTAACGCTCGCTTGACAGCGCTTCTCTTGTTTATTTAGGCTCACATGGGGATGAGAATTTTTTGAACTAAATTCATAAACTAGCACTACTCCTGCTGAAATGCTGCACTGATTTACTAAAATTTGGAGCTAATTATCAAAATTGTGAAATCTCAGAGCATTAAATTATCATATTATATTAGGATTGCAAATTTACCAGAATTTGCGGGTGTGTAATTACAGGCGAAAATCTAGGTTCAAAATTTGCAGATTTTTTCCGAAGTTCGGCCGGACGGCTTGCCTGAGCCAGCCAGGTCAACAACTATATATAATTATAAGCCCACCTGTGTGCTTGCTCCAGTTTCAGGAGATAGAACATGTGTACAAAAATTCAGTGCACATTTTTCATTTGAAATCTTTGTTTAAAGTCTGTTAATAATCATTTACTGATAAACTGATAAAATATTTTCTATCACCTACATGTATAATTAGTTATGTGATAGCGAATTATGTAAACAAAGGTGTCTTTGAAAGATAGATATCTCATTATATTAAAATACTGTCTTTAAGCTATTGTAGAGTTCTATAGTTTAGCTTTGCAAAGATACTGGCCACTTCATCAATTGCAATAAGAGCTTGTGGATAATAATAATTATGCAGTCATTATACTTAACTGTGTGGCTATAAATCGCAGGTTTTTCCGAAATATTATACTGTTTTATCCACGGTGGAAATTTCTCAATTGCTTTTGGTACATCCGGATTATATAGTATACGTACATGTAGTTGTTATCATACGATACATCAGTAAATTTCTGTTCTAAAAGACAAAACCAGAATATTAATTGAGTTCTCAGCCCATCTTTTTTTCAAATGATCAATCGATGAATAAACTTAAATTTTATATTAGATCGATAGCCGGCTGTAGAACAAATACCACTTAAGCTTACTTTAGTCTGAACTCTAATTATTCTATTATCCTTTTAAGAAGGAAATAAATCGCGAATGATCATTTAGACATGTGGTCACTTGTACCCTAAAATTTAATTTTTATGCACAAAAACATTAAGAATTGCAATTAAATTTAAACTTCATTAATATACAATGCGATCGAGGTTTCCCGTTAATACCCATATTCGGCTTTGAAAAACTCAATTGCAAACTCAATTTTTTAAAATTACCGTGGGAATATTTTTCATCTGATCATAAACTTCATAGGTTTAAATTCTTGATTTGACTAGATGGGTATGAAATTTCTTGAATTTTTTCACACGTTCAATTGATTATTTAATATCTATATTTTAAATTGAACCGATCAAATCATTGTAATCGTAATTGCTATAGTTAGTTTAAAATTGTCCACTTGCTAAATTGGTACCTGTAAAATCAATAAATGGCCGTATTGGTATTACATGGCTGGTTTAGCCATCAGCTTCAAATTAAACTGTGTTACAATAGTCTGTTTATCAAGAAGCTGAGCATGCATATCTATAGTATCCGTAGCAGTTAAACTGTATATGTCCTATATATGAAATTATAGGTTCCTTTATTGGTGCAGTATATATTTATATCTATATATATATATGTCATAAAAAGTACCAATATGATGGTTCACTTTTGTAAATTGGAATTGGGCGGATTTTGATTGAATTTCACTTGGCAACTTGAACAACAAATTCTTTGCCCGTTTTTTTAGCTTCCATTGAATACGTATTTAATAATGTAGTAAAGGATACTATAGTGGCTATCGATGGTTTTAAAGACATGGCTGCTATTTTCATTGATCGATCGATCGATAATATTACAAATATTGTCTATTTAGGATTGAGACCTTAACAAAATTCTTCACCGAGAAACATATATATATGATACTCTATAGTTTTCAATAAGCCATACATTTGGAGGTCACAAATTTAGCATTTATAACGATCAGTTATTTTGATGTTAATTATATGTAATTTAATGAAGGTGAAAGACAAAAAACATAACATTATAATATATATTTATTGGTATACTATGTACGGTATATGGCTGCCAGGCTAGATTTCCGAATTTAATGCATTGCATGATTAAGTTGCAACAAATTATGTGAAGATTTTTTATCGAGCAATTTCAATCCTGTGTTTTTATTAAAGATTAATTTTCTTTGGCAAAGTTTTTACCCCACATTTTTTTCCCGATTGGTCAAAACCACGGAAAAATAAGTTCAAGCTTTATTATACTATAGACTTGCTTCCTTTGGATGAATAACACCTGAGACTGGATATTGAACAAAACTACAGCAACGCCATTCCACTCAATATTTTAACTACCACATGGATACATTTACTATAGCGCTCACTTTAGATGGATGCTTAAATTTTCATATACAGCTGATAGCGAATCTTATTTCTTTTTTTTTATAGAGTATCAAAATAGATATATCGTGGTACTCTTTGGCTGGTGACACTAGCCCTAGGCTCGAGATGTTTGCTATATATGAAGGTATCTCGGACCAAAATTACTGTATTGCTATTGCTATTGCAATTTATCTAATCAATGTTGAGTAGCTTCTAGCTACTCTTTTATTTATTGTAAGAAATTCCATAAAGGTGCAATCATCAAACGTAACGAAATTGATCGATATTCGCGGACATTTTTGTGATCACCACCCGATCCAGCAATACTTCGCCGCGAAATTTATTCGGAACTGGTCGATCGCGTTTTTATTATGGCCTAAACTCAATTACACTTCCACATCAATCCTATTCTATTGTATTGGCAACTCACTGAGTAAACATGATATCGTAATCGTCTTTTGACGTCCTTCAAAATCTCGTGAAGGAGAATTTGTTTTGATTAATTTGGATCATTGAAAAGTGTAGCCGATGGAACACCGGCTAGTTCGAATTGAAAAGTCAATTAATAATAACCCGTATCTATTTATCCAGATCAGCTATATATAGTGTTTCAATATGGATTATCGAAATACAATTAATAGATAATTATCGTATGGATGTATAACCAAGCATGCATGCAAAAGGTTTAAATTTCAAAGCAATATATGGCATGTGTGTATATACCTATCCGTATGCCAAAAATTCACAGCTAATATCTTGAACATAGTAATTGACCGATTTTAAAATCTATAATATATGCTTTTAAATTGGCTATTATAGTATAGCTGAAAACATTCTTTAGCTGGTATAGGTGTATAGATTCTTCTAGAGCTAATATATATACTATAATGTATGGGGCTGATGAGAGAATTCGAGGAACTTGCAATCAATAAAAACTTCCCTTAGAGAAATGATCAGTTAACATAAAAGTAAACGCTGCATGCAATTATTGGTCATTTCGTATGATCAATATTGTGTTCGATTGATCTATAATTACCTATGCAGCTTACACGTTCTCCATTATATATAGCTAGCGGGATAAACCTCACATCATTCAATTGAAATAATACCGTTTTAAATTAGCAAATGTATATATGCGTTAGTGCAAGGAAATTTCAAGGCTAACCTAAAAACGTTGTATACTCGAGATCTGGTTCCATTTTGCTGGTACTATGATGTTTCACATAAATTTAATTGCAATGCGATAACATATCGATCAACCGAGACCCACGTTGTACATCATGATATATCCATATGACGACTCAATTTATTTTTATTTAAGTTTCGTTAAATTTTAGTTTTTAAATTTCAAGATGAACATGTACAGTATTATAATAGTACTCAATTGCAAAAAATTGGTGCATGTGCACTACCGATATTTATAATACCACTGAACTTCATGCTGTATCATATCGATGCATGAATCAGAGTACTGAGGTTGGGGGTCGATCCAATTAATCGCGACTCTTGTTAATATTTGTGCAGTAATAAGGTCGATGATATTGTATTAATACCTTCTTTTCAGAATTTTGAAAGTTATATATCTGATCGATATTCCATAAATGTAATTCTAGTAAAAAAACAGTCATAATTGAGTAATCTTAACACCAACAACAAAAGACTACTGGGTAAGCTCATAAGTAAGCCATCGAATATGGCTGTTCAAATACTTTTAATAATACATCAAGAGCTTGTCTAACTAAAAATTTCCAATACAATCAGATTTATGCATATTAGAAAAAAATTTTTTTAAGGACTCAAAGCAGTACAGGAAAGGCTTCTATAAGGTTTTCAGTTTCGTTTTTACTATTTATCAATAAAGCTCTATTTAAAAAGAGTTGACTGCATCAGCTTGGTTAAATAGTCACAATTCTTCCTTAGAATCTTCCTTTTCGACTTTTTCTTCTGGAACTTTAGCATCTTCTTTAACTTCTTCCTTTGATTCTTCTTTTGGAGTATCTTCTTCCTTTAATTCACCAGATTTTTTGATAGTAATTTTCTTGGTTGGTCTATCTTGTCGACCAGTTTTAGTAGCTTCAATAGTTTTAACAACATCCATTCCATCAATAACTTCACCAAAAACAACATGTCGACCGTCTAACCAACTTGTGACAACAGTGGTGATGAAGAATTGGGAACCATTAGTATCTTTACCAGCGTTAGCCATTGATAATTTACCTGGTTTGGTGTGTTTCAATTTGAAATTTTCATCTTTGAATTTTTGACCATAGATTGATTTACCACCGGTACCATCATGATTAGTGAAATCACCACCTTGAATCATGAATTGTTTAATAACACGATGGAAAGATGAACCTTCATAACCATAACCAACTTCGCCAGTACATAACTGTCTGAAATTTTCAGCAGTTTTTGGAACATCTTCACCATATAAACCCATAACAATTCGACCTAAATCTTTACCATCTTGTTCAATATCAAAATAAACTTTGTTAGTAATTTTAGGTTGTTCTTCTGGAGTAGCTGCAACTGCAGTGGTAGAGAAGACAACAAAGCCTACAACAATAGTAAGCAATGATAAAATAAATTTCATTATTGTAGTAATTTTGAAAGTTAAAAAATCAATCTAATGATAATGAAAGAAGAAGAAAAAAGAGAAAAAGAGGGAAAAAAAAATAAAAAAAATTGAGGAGGCTATTCTATATATGGCATATATTTTTGTCGTGTTCTTTTTCAAAGCTAATAAAGTTCAAGCGGAGGTAACATTTGATATCCCAGTGAAATCTGAAACGACTGGCGCTAATGCAGTAAAATCTGATAAATTGAGGCGAGACGCGCGGCTTTTTACACATATCTTTTTTTATCCCAAAGTTAAATCATTAGACAAAAAATTCATCACCACACAATTATTTATTAAAAGGTAGTGTAACAAAAATGGCTGAAGATTCAAGCAAAGAGTTGCCAACATCTACAGCTACCAATTCCGCAAACAATGCAAATACTACTAATTTGAATAACGGAACGACAAGTAACAATACTAATACCAATGGGACTACCAACAATGCAACAAAAGGTCCAGAAGTAGATCAAGTTGGTGAAGACCTACCAAACGCTACACCAAGAGATGTTCGATTATTACATTTAATTATGGCATCGATGGGAGTTACTTCATATCAAGATAGAGTCCCATTACAATTAATGGATTTTGCATATAGATATACACATGGAGTTTTAGCGGACGCGTTATTATATAATGACCATACACATGCAAGTCAAACTACACTCCCGGCTGGTGTAGGTGCCACTACTGCTCCAATTACAACAGAAGATGTTCGATTATCTATTGCTGCAAGAACAAATTATCAATTTAAACCGGCAGCTCCAAAGGAACTATTGTTAGAACTAGCACAAGAAAGAAACAAAAGACCGTTACCTACTGTATCACAAACTTATGGATTAAGATTACCACCTGAAAAGTACTGTTTAACTTCAAAAGAATGGCAACTAGATGATGAAAAAGATCAAGTTTTGCATGAAATGATGGTGGTTGATGCTAATGAAAATACTGAGAAAAAAGAAAACGAAGATGTTGAAATGGGTAATGCATAATAATTTATTATAGTGAGGTTTTTGTTTTTTTTCTAGTTTTTATTTAATAATTTATTTATACTATCTTGTACAAGTTTTTGATTCAAATTTTTACCGATCAAAACCATTTTTGATTTAGCTTCTGGGTCTTCCTCATAAGTTTCTGTAGGTACAAGTTCATAGGTTTCTCTGACACCTTGAATAACATGAACTTTGTTGTCATTTTTATTAATTAGTTTACCTTTTGATCGATGAATTTCAACTTTAACACCATCTAGATCATCTTCCCATAATACATGTTGTAACCATGTTTCCAGAACTTTCATTTGTTCATCGTTTAATCTATCGAAACTTGCAACAACTGTAGTAATTCTTTTATCATGCCATCCATGATTATGACTACTCAATTTCTCCACATCAATGACTTTATCTTGATAAGATTTTAGATCCAAAATTTTATTCAAATCAACTTTACTATAACTGGTCTCAATTATAGGTGCTAAAGAATTAATACCTTGAATTCTTTCCTTAACTTTGTTCAGATCCTCAACTTTATCAACTTTATTTAACAATAATACATCTGCATGTGCGATTTGAATATGTGCAGTAGTTGCTTCATTCTCTTTTTCACTATCATCCAAACTTTTTTCAATATTTGTAGCATCTAAAACTGTAACAACCCCATCTAAATAAATAGTAGAAGCTAATGCTTCATCTAACCAAAACATGTTAGCAATTGGTGCAGGATCAGCAACCCCAGTGGTTTCTAATAAAATATAGTCAAATTTCCCTTTTTTTTCCATTAATTTTTCAATCGCACTAACCCCATTATCTTTAACTGTACAGCATAAACATCCGTTATCTAGTTCTAACCACTCTTCATATTGAGTATCACCATCTTGTACAGTTAGAGATCTCTCAATATCTGCTGAATCACCAAATTCATTCATAATAATGGCAATTTTTTTCTCTCGTTGCGTAGCTACATAGTTTAGTAATGTACTTTTACCTGACCCTAAATAACCTGTGACTATAGTAATTGGAACTTTAACGCCATCCAAGTTTGGCTTTTGTTCGTTTTCGTCAATTAATGCTGGGGGTAAATCTTCATCCATCTTGTCACTAAATTTCAGGTATTCTATAAATTGGTGATCAAAATTAAGTGGTAGAGCACCAAAATAGGTTTTAGATTGGGAACGATCAAACGTCAGATTACGATGGGAAAAAAAAAATCTGTTAATTCTGATAAAGCGTGACACATTATTAAGTATGCTTGAATACTCCACGCTTGTGAAAAAGCCGCACGGCCGTCTATATATATTCTGGGGTAGAATAAACAAGCTTCTTAATTGCAAATACAGTGAGACTAAAGCTAAAGTTATGTAAATAAGCCACCTATCCGATATAGATCTAGATAGTTAGTTAATAGTATTGTACAATGCATAAAAGTGTACACTGGCTAGCTAGCTGGGGTCCTTCTATAGTAGAAATATTTTATTCACAAATTGCCTATAGAATATACATGTAAATCTTAATCAAAAACGTTCTAATTGAGGTAAGACTTGTCCAATCTATTATTTCCTTGAAACCCAAGTGGATACCTAAAGTTTGTTTCTAGGATAATGGATCCTCAAGATCGTTCTTCCAACAATTCAAGCACAGCTGGACATATCAACAAAACATTTAGGTATATATATATATATATACCTATATATTTGAGCAATGTATACTATAGAATCCACATCAAAATGCCCATATATGAATATTTTGTATAACTGTAAAAACCTCATCTGCAATGGTGTACCTTATATCTATATACTGACCGATAATAATTATAATGTAAACACTCAAAACTATGGATATCCACTTGCTCTTCATAAATTTATTTGAAATATTATATTATCAAAAAAAACATGTGCCAAACCATGAATTCCAATCACCAAGACCTTGAGTTCACTTCAAATTAATTTTAGCTGGAGCCAAATCCTCTTTCAAGTTTTTGAAATACCCCATTTTAATATAGATAATATAATTGGATAATCTACTTTTTTGTAAGCCTAAGTTATCATCAACATGTGATAGATGCCGTATACATATAAATTGGGATTGTCCTTTACCATTGCAATTGACTTAAGAGAACTCGATGTAACACTGCCCAAACTTTATTAGCCATCGAATTCGTCGAATGTAATGATTTTTTTTTTTTCTTTAACAGTTTGAAATAATACGATATTGTTTCACTGGGTACACTATATATATATATATATAGTATACCAACCTTAATATTACTTAGCCTAAGGCGGTGATAATATCAAAATGGGTATTACACATATCAGGATATAACAAATAATCTAAATATTCCGATATCGATTTTATTTTTTACTTATTTTTGTCACAATGAACCAACAATGAATCAGGACCATATAATATTTCAATAATACTATTTATATATAATTGAGGTTTCAATTAGTTGGGTGCGTTGTTGTAATTAATCGTCTCCATGGATGAAAATATTATTTTCAAAAATTGAGAAGTACTCGGATTTGGCGAAAAATAAGTGAAAATAAGTATGCCATTACCCGATTCAGTTTAAATATCAAATATTAAATATAATTTAAATTCTATATATATACATAGCCAATCAAATTTTGATACCTTTAAGGTGATTTTTTTGGATGCTTGTATTTTCAATGGCACTTGTAGTTATCCAGATAGTATGCATCCTATATAATATAATTTTATTCAGCTTATGTGAATAACTACATAATTAAGCCTACTAGTAAAATATCGGATTTTGCAATTGAGTTAGAATACCATATGGATGCAGATATCAGCCACCATGACTCAAATAATTTCCTAGAGACTGTATTATTCAGGGAGACAAAAATGCATTAGTTGCAAACCATGTTAAATTACAAATAGATGAAACTATATAGCTAAACTGCAGCTCATGATCTTTTTGAAATTGAAAAGTTTTTCAAACCTGTATATACATAAGATTATATACGGTAGCCTTAAAGTTTTCACAAGGCCATTCGAATCCTATAATATATTTGACAATTAATAGTTGTTGTCTATAGCTATAGATAGACGGAATACATAAAGAATACAAAACATAAAAATACTATAGCATAACTATAGCTAAAACCAACATAGCTCAGATACACAATGCATAAGATAGAGCTAAAGACATAGTCTAAGCTAAGTAGAGTTAGACTAGAGATGAAGGCATACTAGGTTGTATACTGATATCAAATAGATTCGGGTATCTAGATACTTTGAAAATACAGCTATTCGAATAAAAAAATTGAGTACTTTATTGACACCGGGATCTATAGCACGCATCCATATTATTGATTGATATGAATATGATCCAATATTATAGAAATGGATATACTCTGTCGATCGTTATAATATATATATAGTCAACGGAAACTTAGGTAATGATAGAGAAACGATCGCGGCACTCGAGCTGGAAAGTGACTTGTCTATCCATGGATGAAATACGATTGCGGTAGATTGAGATTGTCATCACCAGCTCTTATACAGATGTAGATAAGCCATGGCAGCGTGAAATATCTAGACAGTAATTCAGCATCTGAGTAAAGCGCTCTGCGTGTAATATCAAATACGGAATGTTATCTACATTTGGCGGAAGTCATATGAAATCTCATTATGCTCCTGATAAAATTTATATATTATGATCTAGAGGTTGCTGGCTATAGTATATGTAATTTAGAGAACTCAATTGATCGAGTCTATTAATAGACTGTATGATTAAATTTATTCTAAATGATACCAGTAATAGTTACATTAAATAGAAATGCTTCAATTAGGCCATCTTAGTTTACAAATTTGGATCATTTACTACATGGAGGCCGGTAACTATACACTTATATTTCATCATATATAGAAATTAATTTCTAGCTTGATAATTCTAAGGTGAGTTACATTCCATGGTGCCTTCTATCGTATACTGTATACACAATGAATTGAAAGTTTACAGGCATTGCCTTAGTAACAATTGACTGATCAGGTAAACAAAATCATTTTATGTGTGTATATATAATTATAAATAATCCGGTTATCTTGCTCATTATAATATATAGGTACTTTATCTTTGAATTACAACTAGAAACAAAATCTAAACACTTGTTTCAAGCACCAACCGCCTTTTCCTCAGATTTTCTTGGCGTATCAATTAAAATCCTGAAAGGGTGTCATTATTATATTGTATACATATTAATTACTGATCAACTATATCAGAAGCACGAATGGGCTAATAAGTATATATCAGGATTATAGGCTTTTTTATTACATACATTACATTGTATACTATATGTATGGATACTATAAGCAGAGAAGTATGTGATTGAATCATGATCATTGAAAGTATATGATTATTTGGATGAGCTCGCGAAAACAAAAGCTTTTAAAATAACTCTCTATGGTTAAATACAGACCATGAGTTCATCATGTATGGTGTCAAGAAATTCTTCACATATGTATATACTAAAATAGGATGCGATCATGAAGATCTGTCTTAAGCAGCTCTATATAAATAAAGTTCTGCTGATCAGCTTGTTCGTTTATACTGTCTTCTAGCTATAGTGCTACTGCTATAACTAACTCCTATTAATCCTGAGTTGAATGGCTGTGAAATTCTACCAACTATAGATTCACGAGCACTTTACAGCTTCTGCTTTTTTAACTCAGCTGCCAAAATAGCTTATTTTTAAGCTATATTAATAAACTAATTAGGAAAGTTTCAATGAATATCACAATTCTATTTTATAATATTGAATATATCGGTGCCCATGGAGTTTGTGAAAGCACTCAATCTATATATATATTGATAGGGATGAAAATAATAGATCCTATAAATACCCCTAGAACTTATAAAAATTCATCCCACCCATTAGAAGTTTCACAATTTTGCTTCTATGTTAATTGAAAAAATTCAAATAGATACTATCACCTATATATACACACTGTGTATACTTAAGACTAAACTGGAGTATACATAACAGTTGGTGTCTGACCAAAAACTTATTCTAAAGGTGGAGGAGTTAATATTATAGCAGCCTGTTATATATGCATAGTTATAACTATATCCGGATATAGCGCTGTGATCACTCGATATATAGCGGATCAAACGTTGCTCGATCGTTAACGTTTTTGAACTGGGTCTATCTATGGATGCATGAGTGATCGAGATGATCAGTCAAATTTAATTGCCATGGATTGACCGACCGAGCCGCAAAAAAAATTGCGCAAATCCTGCAATTGTATGCATATCCATGCATAGAATTACCTTAAGTAATTAATCGATCCATATCCTTATCCATGCATGAATGTATACTTGAATGAACATCAATTTTATAAATCAGGCAATTTAGTCGGAGAAGCCGATGGCTGCTATAATTTTTCTAGTAATATTAGTAAATAGTACCAATTAATTCAGATTGGGCACTAACTACTCGGAATAAATGTCCTTAAGCTAAAGCCATCACTTATGAAGCCTTTATAATATATATAGCTACAGGTTTTTGTCTCTATGAGCAGCATATATATATGCATGTTTAATTCAAGTTAACAATTATACCCCAAAACCTCCTCCATATGATATTAAATCTTGAGACGGGCTTAGTAAAGGCTACCCATTTGAACTATATATATCTGATTAAACTTAGATTGATTATCCATTATAACTTAACGATACCAGACACATACATTTTATGGGGTTTGTATACACAATACATCATCCGGATATCACCGCCATATTACCATACAATAACACAATTGAGAATTCGAAACAAGGTTATTATATTATAATTATATAATACTGTATAATCGATTCGACTTCATCCGACCCATGGTGGGCTAAAGCAGTTGCAACTCCTAGGCAGCTGCTGGCCATGGTGCAATCCATGGTTATGCACGGTCTTACCAATAAATTTGTGAACTGAGACACTATGGATCTGAATTCTCAGCCAGGTATTTATTAAGTCTTGTGAGCACTGCATTATCATTTTCAAAGAAACGAACATATACATGTATGTAACCAGCTGTTAAACTCTCCATTGAAATGAACCTGATGAATTGAACTGGATTTCTATTCAAGGTTTATATAGATGTAATATATATAATCAGAAGCTTTGTCATATTATTTAACATTTTATGGCCTTGAGACTTGAATCATAATAAGCCCTGAATAAGCTTAATGATCATGATCTCAGTTATAGTGGCTGGTTTAGCTGTGACCTCGGACAATGTTTTTTATTTCAAATTTAGTTAATGAAGGGGGTGGTGAATTACTTATATATTCATAAATCTTAGTCTTACAATTGTAGGTGCACAAAAAAACGTGTTTGATATATATCACCATGCATGCACATGCATAAGCTTAGGTTAACTTTTATAATATCCATATGGTACCATAGGACGTCTCGATCGGTGACACTGCAGATGGGTCCAGGTTCAACTGTCGTACCTTAGATTATTTTGATGGAACATAGTGTTGACCGATCCAGTTAATTTTACAGCTGTATCTCAAGTTATAACTCAACGTAGTTCAATAATTATTGGTAATTAAGTGATCGGGTATATATATATATCTATATATAGTAACGACCATAGCCGTGCACCAAATGTTCAGTTGCATATCGGATAATCGAAAACTGAATCATGATGATGCTCGAGCTGCAGTTAAGGAGCACGGTCCGACTCTTATCCCAATATTATATAGTAATAAAACTATGCATGACAGTCCGATGTACTGACGTCGGACCCAATCTGACACATACATAAATTTGTAAATTCTTCATTGATCAAAATAATTCAGCCCCATTGGGTGGAGATCTCGAGATACTGATACAATTTAAGTTGTCATCATACATGTAATTATCAATCCTTCTGTGCATATACCCTTTACACCTGACCTATTCATCTGTTAAATCTCAGCCCAGCAGTGTAAACTATATAGATATATATATGTGGTTCTACAAGGTTCTTGGAGAAATTATCACTTTGTATCCAATATATGTTTCTCAATATTATTATCCCAAAATTCTAGTATATATACATATAATTAAGGATTAACAAAGCTTTTTTATCGTGTACCTAAAAATCTGATGCATGTCTTTACTTGATCTTTGCATCCAAACATTCCAACTTAATTATCAAATTAGCGTTCATGCATGTGCGATAAAGCTCATTCCATGTGTCAAAGCTTTCTTGATCATGAGCACTGATGATTATTGTTGACTTCACACTAGAAACAAAAGAATAGCTCTTACTATAGATATATATAGATATCTATAGTAAGAGCTATTATTCAATTTTGCATTTGCTATTAATTTTAATTGATCATCCAAGCAATTCAACTCTAATTATTCCAAAAACTCTGGAATGTAGTTGGGTAAATATGCATAGATTTAATAATCCTTATTATTTATCAAAGGTTGCCAGTTATCAATTGTTTCTTAGTACTTGGGCGGTAAATTTGAGGTAGTGACAGCATCATGATATTTAATACCATTATCATGTAAGAGTTTTAATATATACAAACGTGCCAGCAAAATTTATGACCTTTGAATATATACATGATGAGAGTTATCGTAATAATCGTAAATAAAACTTTAAAACTTAATTAGCACCCCACTTCCCAGAGACCTATGTATAGACCGCCTACTTGTGCGCACAGAACACCAATGCCAGAATAGTATCGATTTACAGTCGAGATTTTATATCCAAAGACCCTTAAAATTCGAAAAGTCCATGGCTGCAGTGCTCATGGTGGAGAATATTAAAACTCCTCAGTCAGGATCTGTCTTACAGTAGATCATACCATTTTTCATACGCTTTCATATTATAGACCTCTGCCTTTTGAAGTTTGACAATTTAAAGATCCATGGCTCCCAACAAATTCTAAAGCTTTACTCATATATGTATACTGAGCAACTAAGTAGCATAAAAATATTCTCTACAAAATAAATATAAGATATTTTGAATATCAAATAAATTTACAGAACTGTAGCGAATGCTATTTGAACCGAGTTAACAATTATTTGGCGTACAAACACTTTGCTTTTTAGGATCACTGATATATACATATATACCATATTAGAAAGTTAAAGGGGTCAAATGTTTATTCCGAAGGTCAAAACTTACAACTGATCTCAGATTGCCAGTTTGTTTTTAAATTTTAAAACCTAGCCTAACTCAAACTAGCAATTAATAGTTTAACGAGTTCCACATCGGCGTCAGACATGCAAAATATGGTGATACCTTTTCTCAAGACTAAAGTATACATAAAGCTACCGTATCAGACCATTGACAATATTTTACGCCAATGTGGAGGTTATCATTATGTACTCGAAATCTATATCTACATGTTACTATGGAGTATGATGTTTTTTAACCGATGAAATTACGCATTGATTTATTTTACATTTGAGCCAGCTAACATCCGATATCTATTCCCCGCGTGATAACCATGGCAAAGGCACAAATATCTACAATTGAGTATAACCTGTATACTATATATATATAGAAGCTGTAATTTGAGGTAATGCTCTTCAGAGAACCGATGAGATTATTATTTCGAAAACTCTTGGGTGTATTCAGGTTTTAATTTTGATTTTGTTCCTACAGTGGATCATGGCAGGTACATGGATATAATAATTTGTTACTGCAGCATATATACCTGCAGTGAAGTATTTTGTTAAATCATTTTATCTCTTTATATTAGTCTTTTTTTTAATCCGAAAATACTATTATTTCTTTAAGTTGTATAGTTTTAAAGTTGTGGTGAAATCATTCAAACTTCAGGTTAAGACATCTAATTTCATACTGGCTCAACAGTTTAAATAAATATAGCATCGATTTATAATATATAATTATTTTATACTGTTAATTCAACTTGCTTGTTACATAATTCAACTTGCTTGTTACATAATGCGTACTTAAGTCAATTGAAAAGCCATGTGCACTGAGCATAGGCTACGCCATATGTAGAAACAGGAAAAAAAAAAAAAAAAACACCTATTTTGGAGTTTTGCAAGCTATAGTTATACACAAAAATTATGGACTTTAATTATTATTAAAGCCGGCTGAATGAAGCTTATTTATTATGAGACAAACAGGTTCAATGCTATAAAATAGCATTTAAGGTTCTTTTTGTTTACAATCTAATTTTACAGATTCGGTATATTGTCAACGCGTCAAAATGTATTACCCGACTGCAGACTATTCAAGAAAAACTGATGGTTCTATCCAATAATATTTTAGCAAAATTTCCTAAGATTAGTATGCAGTATACTTATTCACAGTTTGAACTAAGAATTTAAATATCAAGCCGGAATCGAGTTCAACGAGATTATTTCTAAGGTACGAGATATTGGTATCAAAAATTTCTTTAGTTGAAATATATTCGATTATAATTAATAAGCTATCTTTACTGACCTCAATACATGTAAAGCCCTTCACATGCCACTGGCGCTTGATTCTGGGTACATGTTAAAATGATTTTCTCGACTGTGAGTGATATAATGAGCATAAGAATGTACATTGGGTGACTATATTATTATAAAAGCTATAACCTTTCAATATATAGAGCCAGCCACAGGAAAAAGAAATTAATCAGAAAATTTCACCAACCTGCCCAGAAAGCGTACAATTGAGTATACAATCCGGATCTTGTACAATTAATTGTTAACACTGCAATAGATTTAGATGCTGCCGATCATAACGTTCATGCGTAAAAACGTTAAATCTTATCATATTTACAACCAAGATCGATCGAAGCTCAAGATGATGATGGAGATCGATCTGTGTGCCGCATATATATAGGATATCGCACAACATCAGGCAGGATGTATATCCATATATATATATGTACATAGGGATATATAGTACTCTCAATAACAATACCAATTTCTACCAAATAACTACAAGGGTCATAAGAGGCAAATATTTATATAAAATAGTAAATTCAGGATGCTGCATATACATAACATAAAATATAAACTTTCGTGACAACATAAACAATAAATAAAGATAGTTAAATAATAAATAAACGAATGAATTTTCTTTTTCCTTCTGTTTCTCTCGTTGAGATTGATTTGATTGGCTATAGGAAAATTACCAGAACCACCTATAAGCAAATCAATTTTGTCAAAGCTATGCCCGTCGATGAGCAGCGATTCTACTCAACACATCCATTTTATGAGATGTGTGGGTGGTAGAATCTGGAGAAGCTGGTTGAGAACTGTATCGTACCTCAGTTAATAAACACGAGGCACTTGGCAATTGACTGTTAACACCACGTGGATGATGTTCCAACAATTCTCCTGGAATAGTTCTTGGCTTGAAATGTTGATATTCATATTTATTATTATGAATTTGTGGAGATGAAGTATATGTTGCTTGAATTGGCTGCTTTGATAATGGAGGTTGTTGATGATGGTAAGATGATTGATAATAACTATGATGATGATGATGATGATGCTGAGGTAGTGGCGTTTGAGACTGATAATAAGAACTGGATTCATGATATTGATTTGCATTATTACTACCCCAATGACCTGGATAATAATAATGATGTGTTGGTGGCTGCTGATAGCTGTATGGGTTATTAGAACCTAGTGGTGCGGATGGTGGTGGTGGAGGAACAGCACTAGTTGAAGCACGTCTTGGGGTTTCAAAATGAGCTTCTAAGGAATTGGACAATGATGGTAACGAAGGACCTTGTAAAGATGGCACTGACACTTGTCTCGATAAAGGTAGTTGAGATACATTTTGGTTATATGAGTATCGTTTGGATACTTTATTAATTATTGATTGATCCAAAGAAACGGCACTATTACTTCGAGAAGTATTATTAGAATTAGTAGAAGGTAATGAATCCTGTCGAAAACGAGATGTAATTGCACTAGTTTCTTGAGTCCAATCTGGGTGGATTCTTAAATGCTTGTTTAGGGTATTTCTTCTTGTGAATTGTCTTGAACAACCTGGGTATAAACAAACATACGGCCTAGCACCAGTATGTACTCTTCTATGCCGGGCTAATGAACTTGAATCCCCAAAAGATTTATTACATGCAGTGCAAACATGGGGTTTTTCACCAGTATGTACACGTCGATGAACTGTCAATGCAGATCGTTGGATAAAAGATTTTGAACAAATATCACATCGATTTGGACGTTCACCTGTATGAATTTTTTCATGTCTACCTAAGTCTGATCTTCTAGCAAACTCTTTACCACATGTAGCACAGCTAAAACACTTTTTATTTGTACCTGATGATGATTGAGGTGGAATGGAAGAGATTGAGTATGCTGATGAACTGGAACCTACTGATGAGACTGAACTGTTAGAGCTATTAGAATTAACTGGACCGACGTCACTCATTTTCAATGCCTTCATACTTGCCTTTGTAATCTTATAATCATTCAAATAATTTGGGCTGTTGTTTGCTAGTAAGTATCTTGTTGAGTTTATGGTAGGTAACTTTGAAGTATCTGGTTCTGGAGTAGTATTTGAACTAGAATGTGGCGACTTTGAATCAAATCTAGGTGAATTATCACGATTTTGGTAACCAGTGGAAGTTTTGGTTGGGTATACGAAATAATTTTCTGATGTTGGGGATGAATTGGTTAATGAAGATGATGAAGAAAAAGATGATGCACGTTTGCTATCTTTGTCGTTATTAAGAATTGAACTCAAATCCATGATGCATAAAGTTTTAATTTGTTAGTAACTAAAGCTAATTCTTAACTGCACTGATTTATATGTTTTTAGCAGTTAGTATCCTGAAATTATTACTCAGTAATAATAATGATAATAAAATAGTAATAATAATAATAATAATAAAAATCAAATAATAATATATGGTGAGAGAAAGAAAAAAAAAGATCAAAAAGTCATTGAGTACATGCAAGAAAAGAGAAACCAAAATTTCAATCAGATTTTTCGGGATTTTTCAGATATTTTATATCAGTTCGATAGGATCACAGGAGTACCTTAATAAGTAAACTTGACTTAAAACAACTTCTATATAATTTTTAAAGGAGAAAAATAATAACGATAATAATAGGAAAATAACAACAAAGTTTATAAAAGGAGGCGATTAGAAGTTCTTGGGTGCTGCGTTATATGAAATGATATCAATAATATCCATAGATAAAGTGACTGGCGTAAAAGCTGGTGATATTCTACATATTATGGAATATCGGGAAAAAAGAAAAGTATCTGAGCTTTTTTGAGCTTTATAAGACATATATGTCTTTGACTCTGAATGTCTTTTATTTTGCAAGGGCTATAAATTTGCTCTTTAATAAAAAAAGCTTTAAATATTGAAAAAGAAAAGTAAAAAAGTTTTCAGCTCTGTCATCAATTGTCAGATTTCTTAGAACCTTTTGTAAAATCCTTAAGGGTAAAATTGATAAAAAGCAATGATTTTAGACTTTTTCTTAATGTACCACTGTCAAAAGAATTTTGATAGTGCACGTCTTGGTGCGCTACAGCCAGTTTAGAAACTTTACTTAAATTCATCAGATAGATTTGACATCCACGCGTTGAGGTCAAAATGTGGAAAGCTAACAGTGTATGGAATATCCATATATAAGTATATATATATATAGTTAGCACTGAGTTCTAAATATATAGGGGCCCAAATTGAATTTGTGTATAGAACTGGTTCAAATATCAGCTCAGTGTGTTTACACGTACAAGCTGTACATACATTAATCTGTACTTTTAAAGTTAACAATAAGTGAAATTTTAAATTTTGCAAAAAAGTTAAATATCTTAAGTTTAGATGCAAATGGCAATCGGATCTTATAGCTTGTTTTAATGAGTGCTGCTATAGTATACGCTTTAATTTAGCTGTCTAAAGATTGTTGTGAAAGACCATGGCTCTTCAACTATAGTTATATGAACTCACTGATCGATCGTAGAAAGGTATTCATAAGCTCTCTAATTCATACACTATAGAGAAAAATTTAGACTCTACTAGTAGGACTCTAGTGAATTAATTCTTATAGTGTCAAAACCTCGACATGTAAACATTTTTCCCCCCAATATTACCGATTTTAAAGACTTGATTTTTTTTGTTCCAAGTTTGTAGTTAAATTGTTAAATTCTAAAAATAAAATAAACTACTAAAAAGGAATAGCAAAGCATTTTATTTAATGATTGATAAATATAAATGGCGTAAAAGCATGCTGAAAGCCACTGTTTATGTTGGTTTATCAAGTTACTGTTTTGGGGGTTTGATCGAAGTAGTTACCAAAATTTCCATTATATCTGTACAACTTAAGCGAGTTGCAGAGGTGCTACATGGAAAAGTGCAACAACTTATAATATTGTGCTCAATGATTAATTATTTATTCTTGATATAAAGTCATGCAGAAGAATGGCTGAGTAGGATTTTACCAAAACTTGATAAAGGGTATAAGTTTAAAGGTTTTAGCTACAGTATACTATAGTAAACAAATGAGATTGAGCTCAGCAGCCTATAGGTTTAGTTCCTTAAAAAGTACTCGTTTAAAAATTTTCAGGATCAAAAAAAAAAGAAGATTCAAACTTAAATATTGTGTGAATCACGTATCAAATTTGATAGTTGGTCTTCTCAGAAAAGGGGTTTGTGAACCAACATGAAATGTGTGTGCGTTTTGAAATTTTCAAAAAAAGGATTACCCAGTTTGAATTTAACCTATCTCCAGGGACAGAACAAAGCAATGTTTTGTAAGTTGTCATTGTACCTACTAATGCTTAATAAATCATAATGATGGTTCTTTATTTAGAAACATGAGCTATCAATTGTGAATTTGTATTTAACGAGCTTCTTCAATCCAATATTGCTAACATTACTAAATTCTTTGGAATATGTGAAGATCTCCCAGCTTAGAATACATACAGTACGTACAAGTACAAGTACGTCGTATACTATAGGTTCAAAATATTTTCAGTTGTTAATTTCAAACTTGCCCATGGAGGAATCTGGTGCCTTAAGCTTAAGCTTTGAAATCTTTAAAATGGTAAAAAATCTCAGCTGAGATCTACAAGATTCAACGGGATGTGTACCGGGTGCTGCAATGTCAAGGTGTTAGATTAAAAACAAGACAAATTTCAGTTGTTTCAAGCCCTTAGTGTTTAACGTTTAACTATAGGCCGTCCGCGGTTCTTTCTTGAGATCTGCTCTGAGATTTTAGCAATCTATCAACTGGAAACAGATTATATATATGCATGTTGGCATGCAGTAGCGTCATATATAGGATACATAGCTAGATATGTTTTTACAAGTTTACAGGAAAAAATGCATGCATATTAAAACTGAGAATTCTTTTGTCAACCAGGAGTAGCTGTAAAAAATCTAACATTACAAAAGCTTCTCCAGAATTTTGTCCCTCTATGGATATGCTTCAATGTTTCTCCTTTATTTTAAAAATCTTTTACTTTTATACTCCATGGCTTCAATTTAAAGAAGCTTGTTTCTTGTACACGTGGGTGGCCAAAGAGTTTTGAATTATGACCAGTGTCACCAATTGAATGCTAATCATAGATACAGCTACTGCAGGGTAGCTTTTAATGTATAGTTCAAGAAGCTGCAGTAATAACTATAGAACTTTGTAACTAAAGCCTAATTAAAGTTTTTTATTACCCCTAGAAATAGCGCAAACTTAGTAATACTTCCATATGAAGGAGCTGAAATTTGCAAGTGTTATTATTATATTAATAATATTTATATACTTAGCTTCATTCGAATCTGTTGAGACAAACCATTTATTTTCAATATAACTTGAAAATTACATGTAAATGACCTAAGTCAGTTTTGTTCAAATTTTATAAACCTTCAAAGATCTGTGAAAAAGATAATTTTATGTAACTTCTGGATCCAACCTACAAAAGTAATAATATTAACCCTGTCTTGCTTATAGCGAAACTTAGCTTGCGATTGATAAGACATTTAAAGGTGATAGGAGACGAATTTACAAGAGTGCATTGGTCTATTCAAATCAACGCCGTCAAGCCTCCCCCTTACACACATAATCCTTGTATCTATAGTTAGATTTAACTTTATCTCAAGCTTACCTACTTGGTACAATCTAATTGAAGGTTAAATCAAAGACTTGTTCCACGCTTAGATCCTTACCTTATAATACCAGACGCTATAATTTAGGTGTAACTTCCATGGCCTAACTATAGTATACAGTAGGTATTTTAAAGTTTGAGGCTCAGCGTACGGTTTTAAAAGCCAGAGTGGTACCAGTAGGTGATTGGAAGTGTTTTACCTCCAGTCTGAGTTTAGATCTACCTTACAAGCATCTCCTTGACGAAGAGTTAAAAACCCCCTTTTTATTTATAATTGTTGAATATCCTTATATTCTAATAATATATATTAACACTCAATTAGAAGCTGCTTATGCTGATTGAATTTTTATATTTTATTGTTCAATGATTATACTGATGCGATTTCTGATGAAGCTATGGAAATGAATGTAAGCTAAATTGTATTACAATTGACGAAATCCTAGCTACAACATAGAAATGAACGCAAGATTTTTATATATTATTTCTTATATTGATCAAGTTAATGAATTACCAATCCTGCAAATTTAAAGTCGTGAATCTTGGGGCTTACCATATGCATTAAAAAATGGATACCTCTCAATCTAAGATATAAGGTTCGAAACATGCATTAATAAGATGGTTAAGCTCTCACTGGCGCTTAATTGGACGCTTATGAATCTAATAAGGAATGCGCACCTGATAAATCTGGTATTCCTATTTCCTGCCACTGTAACTGAAGCTTATATATGTATGTATGTATATTCATAGTAAGGTCAAAAAGGCAATTCAATGTAATTGATATACACTGTATATGTATTATACACAGCAGCAATACTTCTTGAAATATTTTTAGCATACATGCTAACTCAACATGAAGAGTCTAGAATTAATGATTAGCCTAACACTTGACTTTTCGAGCTTCGATAGATTTTGGTACCAGTAATGCATGCCCCTTGATCCTACTTTCTTTGTTTAGGCTATATTATAAATTTGCACTCATATCTAATAATACAAATATAGCTGACTAATGAAGAAGCACAAACTTCCACTAGGCACGACAATTTTTAATAGAAATATTAGTGCAGTATTAAACGCGGCATTGGCTAACTAATTCATTCGAGAAACGAATTATTTCTCTAATGGTTTTTGAGTTTAAAAGATAATTCGAGACATCTTGATATAAGATTGCTAGAATAGGAATATTCAAGATGTCAATATATATTAACATTGAATAGTTCTAGTGCCAAGTTTAAGGGTATTTATTATGCATACATTGCAATTAAATTGCAAATTAATAGTAAAACTTTTAGCCAGAAAAAACCCTTCTTTTCAGTGTCAAGAGTTTCTTCGATCGCAGGTCTATAATGATGCATCTCCTTAAGAAATTCATTCTTACTTATCCATCTCTAAACTGATTTAAATACCTTGTGCATCAAATTCAAGAATTAAATAACTATCTGAAGTATTAATTGGAACATCTACTTTAATTTTTAAAGAGTTCTTTTTACTATC
Source organism: Blastobotrys buckinghamii (nom. inval.) (assembly GCA_030579975.1). Lineage (NCBI taxonomy): Eukaryota > Fungi > Ascomycota > Dipodascomycetes > Dipodascales > Trichomonascaceae > Blastobotrys > Blastobotrys buckinghamii (nom. inval.). Next base: position 66,646 of record JAKTSB010000103.1, read on the forward strand.
CACTAATTAGTTGTTGTATATGTTGTATAGCATTGTAGAGTTGATATCTAGTCTGCTAAGCAAATAAGACTCGATATTTAAAAAATTAAAAAAAATTATTATATATACATACTGAGGACCGGTACAACGTACGTGTTGTGCTTCTGATCATAATACTACTGTATATATATATATATATTTAGTGATGAACATATCTGTCTCTATACCACAGTCATCCGTATTAATACATAACTAGATACTATCGTTAGGGTACAGTTTCAGCTATAAAAAAAGTATGCGGAGTAATATATGATAAGTGTCCAAAGCCATTCGCATGAGCCTTACTCTTCCTAGCTAATTAATATAACCCGATTAATACAATGTTTAAAAAAAGTTCAAATCAGAAACTCTCCGCTGAATTCAAATGTTGTACATGGTGTTGTTAGTTGAGTTTAATGTCAACAAATTAGTATACTATAGTTGAATAATAAAATACCAAAATATATTTTTGTAAATTAGAATTACTTCTATAAAATAAAATGAATAAATAGGATGAGCTTCTAGTTATATTAACCTTTAGATGAAGAAGTTCATACATAAAGAAGTGAAACATAATAGAAAGTTCCAATAAAGAATTTTTAATTAAATAAACCTTTGTTGAGTTCAACTAGATTATATTGTGTAAGAATCTCACAAATCTCTTACATCAACATAGGATTGAACCAAATTCGTGGCGATATTACTGCAGTCGTGACTAACTAGCTATACTTACATTAAAATATAGGAAATATAAAATTATGCCCATATAGTATGGTCCCTGATAATCTTATACTCCAGTGCCTAAGACATGCATCGATAAGGGATTCAAGATTCTAAATATATGTATGTGCTGGTAGTTCATAAATATTTAGCTTAGGTCCTATCATATGTATCGTATGATGAATCTAAACTTACAAAAAACTACAATGTAATGATTTAGAAGTCCTGTTTTTGAGTTTTAGAGTTTTTGAGTTTAATTTCACTGCAGATCCAGCTCTAATGATGCGATGGGACAAGATCGATGTGTTTATAAGATCTTTGATGGGGTGTGTTGGGGAAAAGATTGAAAGTAAGGGGGAAACGATGGCCACTGCAGCAGCTATGGCTTTAAATTATATATCCATTATACATCCAAGAACGGTATAAGTTCTTTAATTCTAATGATATATCTCTGATTCATATGGGGGATGGATGGATAAATGACTGTAACTGGCCAACGGTATTGATGATATTCAGCTCTAGGTTAAGTCCATCTGATCAAAATTCACCAGATCCCAAAAAGAAATTTTCAAGAGTTGCAACATTAACTCGATTATGGCGAGTTGACCGGGAGGTAGTTTGTTCAGATACCTACAGGTGGAACTTGTGCCCATTTTAATAAGCTATCACAGCCTGTATCCCGATCTATGTTTCTATTTCACTCATAAGTATACCCCCGAGTTATTGCAATAATCTTTCAACCAGCTGTTATTTGAATCAAGAATTTATAAGAAAAATACATTTTAACTTCACTTAGAAGGTCCACCATCATGCAAATGAACTGACAGGTTCTGATACCGAGCAATAATATCCAGATGTAAATATATCAAAAATAGTTTTGATAGTTTATGAAAGATTAGAGCCAAATCATATCCATGGATGTATATGCAGATTCAATTGTCCTGCGGTATGCGCTTTTATCCTACTTTGTTTTAAAATTAGTTAGCCCCCTTTTTTGTCTCAGTACTTTGTTGCCTCAAAGTCTCAAATATCATATCTACTACCACGTTGTACCTATCACAGTAATTACAAAGGAGACAAACACGCTTTACAATTACATCTTAACTGTTATACACTAAAGTATGAATATTTATAACTAAGAACGTAGCCAGATTTATGAAAATAACACGAGACATGAATATCCAAATGTAGTATTAAACATATATATATTATTAACTTTTGAAAGCTTTTATAATATATGGATGGATGCATGCCTATACACTTAAGATATCGAGTCTAATCGTTCATCATAATTTGTATACTATAATGGATCATAGCAGCTTAATCTATGGCTATGTTTTAAGTGTATAAATTGGCTGTTGGTCTTACTCATTGTACCTGCTCCAACAAACATATTACACTGTGAGCTGTGAAAATACTATATGTATTGTAATGAATTTTCATATGCCCCAGCTTTTCCTGAGTCTATATTAATGATGGTATACCTTCACGAGGCCAGTAAAGTAATTTTAAATGGAAAAAGTTAGGCTCAATTGCATAAGTTGTGCTATATTGGTTGTTAGTATAGATGTTGGAGTATACTATTAGCGTAGCACCGCTCACCACCATATGCGGCTCATTACATGAAATTTATCTCTTTTATTTATAATATGCGCGCTTAACAGCACTTAAATGTGGTTTAAGCAAATGTAACATGATTGCTATTCGAATCAATGTAGCTTTTTATATTGGTACACCTCTTGCCTGTATTTATTTACATAACTTAACTTGATTAGTATACCAAAAGTTCACTCAAAATTTTATAGTAGCAGCACTGTCCTCTTTAAAGGTTACAACAGAGCAACCTCAATAATAGAGCATAAATAGAGCCCAAGCAAAACTTTGAGCCGCGGGTTGAACGGCTCAAATCGAGATTCACGCAGCGATTTTTCAAACAGGCAAGCTTTTATCTCTGCAAGTCTTGTAATATAAGTAATTATATTTCTGAGAGGCATAATTAAAGCTTATGTTCGGATCGATCTGAAAAATACTGATGATGTTGTGCATCTACTGCTCGCTCTAGCTTTGAAAAGTAAAATTCTATATCCTTTAAATCAGCTGATCTTTTTCGATTGTAAAAGGTTAATAAATGAGACAGGAATACCAAATGCCGATCATAGCTATGAAGTTTCATAATTAACGCTACATATATAGAAGCTATCGAAATTGACATTTATTTAGGTTATTATAATTATCATAAGCCAATCTTTGCTGGCTTTATATGCCTGGGTGAATGAATACACTGCAGCTATTAGAACTTTATTAATCTATAATAGTAGTAGTAGCCCCAGATTGAATTAAAGTTGAAACCGTAAAACCCCCATTGCTCTGCTTCAGCATCTAATGAAGGTTTTTTGTATATCCAAGATAGCAATTGAGGGGATCTAAAAAGGGACATGGATTGTACCTCGGTTATGCTCACCTACTCAGCAAACTTACCTGTAATTAATTTTAGCAGTCAGCCATGCATTTAACATTTATTAAAATATATAATTAATTTTTACCCCCTCTTCTTCCTCTTCGATAAGTTCATTATAACTATGATAACATCTGGCAAGAAAGTAGCTTGAGTTATAACGTTATATTCAACTTAGTACTAAGTATGGATAAAACTGTAAATTATCTTACAAAGTCGTAGTTGCTCTATGTATATAAGATCTCATAATTTTGGGGATTGGTGATTGATTGCTAATTAGCTAGAAAGCAGGTATTTTTAATTCGATTCCCACGAGCTGCTACTGAATACTACGAGATGCAAATGAATATCTGGACTTGATACTAAAATATTCTATACTGGATATATCCCGGTCGTGGATGTATCAAAAAAAAATAAAAAAAAAATGCGTATAATACGTACCTACAGGGTGATAATCAAGGAAGAACACTATTAATTAACAAAGTTTCATCAATTATTGAAATAAATTATAGAAACCATTAGAAAGTATCAAAATGATTAAATTGAAGTGAGCTATTTCTGATAGCTGAAATCATTACAATATGGTACAATCAGAATTAAAGTATCAACAAATCAGACCCAGAACAATTCACAAAACATAAACAAATATCATAAAAGTACATCAATAATACCAAAAACATTAAATAAAACAAAAAGTGTATCAGAAGAGAAAGAAAAAATAGAATTAAAACATGCATTATAGTTAGTAGTAATAAATAAAGGGTGTTTGATCAGCATCCATGGGTGAACTTTGATGTTGGCCTAGCTGTTGCTGCTGTAAAAGTTGTTGGTGATGATGGTATTGATGATAGTGATGATGCTCTTGTAATTGTAGTTGATCATAATTCTCTGGATATTGCTCATAGTATTGATAGAACGGGTGCTGCTGATATTGTACTGCTGATGTACCAAGTAACTGTCAACCTCTAGATTGGCGGAAGATTTCGCGCATTCTTTTTTCACAAGCTTTAGCTGGTTTACCAACCTTTTCGCTAATTCTTCTCCATTTATTTTCGTCATCTTCCTTGACAAATTGTTGCAACAATAAATCTTCTTCATCATTCCAGCTAGTATGTTTCATATCTGCATAATAATGTTTTTTGATAGCACCTGCTGATCGATTTGGAAATTCTCGCGTTATTTCGCTCCATTTAACACCAGCATCAACTAATACTTGCAATCGATCTTCTTCATTTCTGGTCCAAGCAGTTGAGCGCTGCAGTGGCCTCTTAGAAGATGATCCCGTTATACTTCCCACTCGACCTGGAGTACTAGCACCAGCAACACTCATTGATTCACTATCCTGACTTGAAGTCCCAGCTGGTAATACATTAGGTTCGTCATCTAATCTTGATTTTTTAGCTATTGGTATCTGATGATCCATGTCATCTTTTCTTTTAAAGAGATTTGACGGGGATGCAGTAGGATGCGCCCCTAGAACCATCCCGTTCTGTTGAAGCCCCATTGGATCTAAATGATCCATCAAAAGTTCGTGATGCGAATGCTGCTGGTGTGGTTGGGTATAGGGGTTATGATGGAGATGATGTAATTGCGGTGGTGGTGGGTGCTGCTGATATTGTTGATGGTGTGGAGCTGGATTTGCTGGCGGATGAGGTTGGTTCTGCTGAATATTTAGTTGATGAGGTTGCTGCTGTTGTTGCTGTTGGTGATGATGATTTTGTGGATGTCTCGGTGATGATGTAGAGTGTGTTGTGTCCTGATTTGTTGTATCTAGGTTGTAATAGTCATAATGTACATCTTTATTTTCATTCCCCTGGAACTCGTCTTGATTAAATGGGGTGATATCTAGTATAAGTTGTGGTGATGTGGTAGAATGCTGAGCACCTTCACTGTGTTGCTGAGTATGATGCGTTGGAGGCTGCTGTGACGGTGCTTGCAGTTGTTGCTGTTGATTTAAAGAATCAAAAAAGCTAGAATGATAGTAGCCAGGAACATTCGAGCTTCCAACGCCGGTTCCAGATCTTATTGTTGGATTACTGGGGTTGTTTGATGCTGATAGATTAGACGGGGTTTGTTGGCCAGATGCAGTGTTTGAGATGCTAACAGGACCAGCAGCCGCATGCACATTTGAAACACTAGCCGCAGATGGCATTGCATATAAATGATGGTGATGATGATGATGATGCGGCGAAGCGGATTGTGGGGCAAATTGCTGAGATGTCAGTAGTAGATTGGCTGAACTCTGAGCTTGATAAGTGCGTTGATTGGGTGACTCTTGATTAGATTGTTCTAAAGCTTGATGTAGTTGGGGTAATTGAGGTAACTGAGTTTGGTTTGTCTGTGTCTGAGGTTGCGATTTCGATTGAAGTTGTGAATGGTGCTGCTGTGGCTGTTGTTGCTGTTGCTGTGGCTTTTGCTGATTAGTTTGAGAACTTTGACCCTCTATATTACTACCTTCATTATGCTCACCTTTTATATTTTCTTTATTTATCTCGTTCAAACCCTTTTTAGGTTTCTCGATTGTTGAAGGTGAATTTATAACCGGGGGTTGATTTTCTTGATTCTCTGATTTATTCATAGTATATTCCAGTACTGTATTAATCTCTCTATTGTATTTTGACGGGGATATTGATAAATTTTTAGTTTTTTGTAAATCAATTTCAAGATCCTCATCAGATCTTGAATCTGCGTTATGATCGAAAACCGTTGAAGATATTGTGAAACTTTTTTGACTCACTTTTCGATAGTAAAAGTAATGGTATTAAAAGAATAAATTCAACACTTATATGTTTAAGGGTATTCGAATAATATACCTCGCTAACCACTTGACTAATTTTCTGAATTATTTGTTGATTGTTTATCCTTTTTGTCTTTTTTTTTTCTATTCAATAGGTACTAATACAAACCAAAGTATGACTATGTGTAATATTCAAAATTGACCAAATATTTGACAAGTTATTTTGCATTTATACTCTCCAAATAAGAAATCAACCTTTTTCCCTATAGCTTTTTTTTTTACAGCTGTGGTAAGAGCCAGTTTTCTATGCTTAGCGTTTGTCGGATTTAACAATTAACTTTTAAAATTGATGATGAAAACAAAATGGCCTGAATAGAAAATTTAATACTATATCAGCCGGGGTTGAACTGTAAAATAGGTTAAAGTTATAAGATATGACTGTTAGAATAAAAAACCTTAGACTTCTTCTTGTGAAAAAAGTTATTGACAAATGTTGCTCGTATGATGATATCTAAAAGCCAATCTGTAAAATCTCTTTTTGAATTATTGCGTGGTTAATGCTTAATCTAATTAGACTAACAAAAAATTTTATTGAGAAAATCGCGAGACTAAAAATGTATTTGTTAGCTCAAATTATACCTTTCAAATGTTATCTAATCTAACTTGAGAAGTTGCCTGCTTTATTGTTAAATCTCGGTTCCTTTTATTAATCAGTTACAAAATTTTCAACCACTTAACTGCCGTTTATACCCAATTGATTTATTGATTTATATCTGTCGATGAATATATAATATCCTTGGTAATTGAAATTGTTGATTAAACTGAATATATAATTTGGAGATATGAAAGTGTTGAAGTTGCGAAATTATATTGAAAATAATACAAACGATTTAATCAATTTACTCGATTCTATTCTATCCGAGCAAGACTGTTGAATGAAATAATATTATTTTGAACGCGACGTTGGTCAATAGTAATAAAAGAAAGGAGAAAAAGGAAAGAGTAGAAAAGATTTTTTTAAAAAAAGAAGACTCGAAGAGAATAATAAGGATAATTAGTTCATTAGTTGACAGTTATGATCTTAGGTAGAAAAAAGAAGAGAGCAAGACTAAGTAAAAAGAAAAATATATGCTATCAATAAAAAGAAAGTTCACCGTTCTGCTGAAAAATTATACTTAAAGCAAGCTTGAAATAATTTGCAAGTACGCAATATGTACACACAAAAAAGGTATCCGTAGGTTATTGATTTAGAAGATTTATAGCACATAATCTCGGTATGGTTTTCAGAAGAAGAAACATAAGCCTGTACTTCAGATTATTGTGTATTAGAAATATGGTGCAGAATTATACAACGTGTACCCGGCCGTGCTGCGAGAGAATTATTAAAAAAGAAAAAAGAAATTACTGCAAGTGTTCGAAAATTAAATATAAGTAATTGAAAAAAAATTTACTTTAACAGCACAGTGGTAAAAAGAAAGCTACAGCTCGTCTGCTCCGATACACATTATTACTTAGTATAACAATTATTTATTAAATTAATAATTAAAAAACTGTCATTCTCTCAATAATTAGTAACTAGACACAAAGAGGTGAATTCAAGTTAGAAGGCCTCGATATACGACTGAAAAACTTATAATATCTTTTTAAGGTGAAGAATTAAAGCTTACGCGCAAGACTAGCTTTTTTTTTATTTTTATTTTTATTTATTTTTTTTTTTTTTGATTCAAAACCTCTGAAAAAATGTTATAGATAGAAGAACTGGCACCTTAATAGCTGGCATTAATATCTACCATAGTATACTTGATTAGTAACATTACAGTTATGTGTACACTGAGAAAGTATCAGCTTGCAGACAACAAATAATAATTCAGTTATGTATTTCAAAAATGTGATCAGATACCAGATTTCAAACCTTATATGATACACCTAAACAATCTTAAGCCTCCGATGACTTTTAAAGGACTCATGTATAAGGTTTTGATTAATTCCGTGGTCAGCAATTTGCAATTAAATTTACACATACCTAAAACGTGTAACCAAAACCTCTTAAGCATCATCAAGATATTTATGGTATGAAAGATAATTTGAAGTATAACTGAGTTGTTAGGATTTATTTAATTAATATACCATATAATAAGCTACCAATTGATAGCAGGGGGTTTAACGCTGTATTTTCGCAATGTGTGTGCTTATATTATAAGCATATACAGGCTTTAAATAGTATTCAAGGCTACCTATCCGATTTCCTAAGAACAAATCCTTCTTTGATATAGAATGCTTTCTGTATTTTAAATTAAATGAACTCTTGAGTTAAAATCATGATTTCCAACTGACTTTATCTGTATTTCTAAAATCCAATCGGAACTAATGGAGCTAATAATTGTAAGAAGTCAAGAGTTGGTCGTACATTGTTTATATAAACCGTACTAAATAGGAAAAAACCAATTGAGAGGATCAATTTAAGCCCGTAGCTGCGACTCATATATATTAGGGGTTTAACTTTTATGAATGTCAACTATAGTATACGTAATAAGGATCCCTTTTCTAATATAAATGGGTTTAGATCTAGATTTTGGCTTCAAATCTAATAAACCCTTAGAATATACTAATTTTGCAATTAGCTAAATATTGTGTAGAAGTTTCAAAATAAATGTTATAAAAAATCAAAATTTCTCGATTGATTTACCACTTCGACTTTATAATTGGCTCGGTACATTTTAAGGGTTCATTAGATTTAAAGCCAAAATATAGATCTAAACCCATTATTTTAAAAAGGGATCCTTATTACGTATACTATACTTGACAGTTATAAAACTTAAACCTCTAATATATGAGTCACAGCTATGGGCCTGAATAATATAGATGAGCGTGCTTTAATTGATTACTTATAAATATTATGTTTCGCGAATTCAAAAAAGTAGAATTTAAACGCAGCTTTATTTGTCCGATGCATCATGCATGGAGCTGTGACTTTTGCCCCAGGTAATTTATTCTGCTTGAGCTTACAAAAGTAACAAATTACTTTGAGGACTAGGGTTAAAAGTCTCGGTAGATGTCACATTATACCAATTATATATATCGATGGGTGTTCATTAAATTAAGCCTCAGATCGATGAATTGAGGTGGGCGGGTTGTGGAAGCCGGTCGTTCCACGCGGCTGGAACGTGGAATGTATCGCATTAGCAGCTCGAAATTTTAATATTTTGTCTAAAAATCAAATACTGAGGACATAGTTTGGCATATCTGGGGTTCTTAACTACTCCCAGGCTATAAAATGTAAACTACCATGCGTAAAGTTCATTACATTATATAGTAAGCTTGAGCATGCATGTACTAAACTCATACATCGAAGATGAACAGGAAATAGAGTTCAATCTTGTCTTTTTAATTATCTGAAATAAACCAGAGAAAATAATAGTACTAAGAAAATCAATTTTAAAACTAATGCCATGCATAAATATACTTCCTTTATATGAATTCTTTTAAAACTTCCGAGCTCAGATTTATATATCTACATTGCAGATATACACATGAGCAAACAAACAAACTTGTGGTAAATAAGTAATATGTAAAGCTTCGCATTAATTATCCACTAAATTATAGTTACTTTGGTTCATATTTTATTAATAAAATAGCATTAAATTAGATATATAGTTCTCTATTTTTTTAGGTTACATTTAAGCTGCAGCACCATATCAAAACCAATTCGAACGTCATAATATCCCTATCCTGTATGAACTTTAGGCAAATCTTTTTAATCAAGCTAAGGTAATACGGAATTTCAATGAACGGTACATATTTGGTACATTTAATAACTCTGGATCAAATATAATTTAATATCCAGTCAATATCTCACACGTGCATAAATTGCTACAGTTCTGTAATTAAGAAATTAGAGCCCTTATTAAAAATATAATTTCACATACATGTACATGTTTCGACTAAAATCTAAGCCGTTTGAATGAACATCCATCAGATCATGATGTGTATACAATATAATTGATTTATTTTGAAATAAGCATTATCATAACTATCTAATATTTTAAATATACTATAGGGCTATTAGCCTCTATACGATATATCCACATTAATTTGAATAGTGGTTTTTATGAATGAAACGCTAATAAGACAAAGCATAAAGGTTTGATCTTCTATGAGTCCTTGCTGTATATATAATTATAAATTCAAACACCTAGGGCCCAGTTCTAGTATTTTACAAGCAAGAGTGTGAAATTATACAATCACTATTTGTAATTGATATTTACTCAAAGCATGCTTGAAAGTACAGCTGATTCCTTTATACTGTTTTAGAGATATTAATGTATAGCTTCATGTATGCATAACCCTCATTATTTCCGACTAAACTTATCTATTACCAGTTTGTAAATATTTTTTTTTTCAGATTATGAGTTTGTGAATATTTTTTTCAGATTATGAGGGGTATTCAGCTTAGATACTATAGTATACAAAACAATAACTCAATGCAACCTAAGTAAATGTAATTATAGGTCAATGAGCATGAGAATTTAATTTCCATCTGAGCAGATAGTAGCCTATTTCATTGATATTCCTACAAATATATTTTTTTGAATGCAAGCTACCACCTTAATTCCTTGGAACTTTCTAAATAAACTTACATTGCTCCCATTGTATGTGTTGCTACAGCTTAACAGGCTCATTTTCTCTCCTTATATACCGATCTCAAATCATTTTCTATAAGCCAAGTGCACATATATATGGTATCAGTTTCGTACAAATTTATGGAAATAGAAGGTTCAATATAAGCATTGTCTCACATCCTGCATATATCATAAGTTCCGCATTTGATTTTCGATTCAGAACTTCAGGAAAAATGGTTTGAACCTTAAAATTGAAAGCTAAGTTCACAATTAATATGATTGCATTGTCTGCTCATGAAATATCCTAATACTCTGGATGTTATTATAAACAACTTAGCAGAAAAAATAAAGGACTACAATATAATTTTTTTGTCAAATAATGCATGCCATGGTATATATATTGATGTTCATTACTATTATAAGTCGTCTCAGGTAGAAATTTAAATTTAACCAATAAAATACTTAAAACGTCACCGAAGATTCTGTGAATTTTTTCACAGCCTAAAGAGCTTTAAATAATTCGCAATAAGAAAGCACTATAGCAGAACAATCTATAATAGCTGCTTGGAATTCGAATACCCTTATATTATAAGTAAGTGATGTAAATATCTGTATTGACATAAGAATTTTTCAGCTTAGATAAAAAACATTATTTATGTAATTTTCAGTCATCTTATTGATGTTTTTTAAAATATATATGGAGATGGATATCTGTCTTTAACTATTGGACTAAGTGTGAATATATGCATTAATAGATCTCAATTAATTAAGACGCAGGGTATTGTCTAATCTAGATAAATATACTACCCTGCATATATATTATGCAATGCGTCTTGATTAAATGTGTAGGCCTGATTGTTATAACCTATAGCTAAGACTTATAAGATATATTCCTCGGAATAATTTTACAAAGTTTCTCATCTGTAATAATCTGACCCATGCATATATTATCATCGTTCTTCAACCTAGGCTTCAAAGGCACTGATTCAGGGCCATAAGCTATTGATATATATATATAGAGAGAGAGATTGAACCAGTTGAATTAATCTACCTGCAGCTTTATGGTACATGCAGGGAATCATACTAATTAATTAATGCTATAGTATACTATTTGCAAATAACCCAGTGTATTGCTATAGTGACGAACTTCTTTTAAGTATAGTTCTTTACTTATTTATTTTTTCGTTTTAGTTCTATAGACATAGTATTAGATGTGTGTGAAGCAGAATAATACATTAGCTAGCTAGTTGCTACAGTATAGTATAAGCATAGATAGATACAACAGCTGTTAAATGTTTTTTTCTTAGATATGAAGAAACTGTATATTATACCTAACTACAGCTTGTATAAAGCTTTACTATAGTATATATCAATTGAGCAAGCCGCAACTAAAATTCAATTATTTATTTGATCGATGAGTTCGCGGTCTACCTGCCTGCTACCCCTGACAATGTTCAAATCCAGGTTTTAATATGCCTATTTCCACGTTTATAATGAAATTGATCGTTTATTAATTGCAAGATATTTTAATAACCAAGAGATAGCATCTAAAAACCTCAAGAGGCTATATATACATCCTTGACCGAAGTAATAGTAATAATTTTTGCATAAATAAATATATGATATATGTAAGAAAAACCTTATATTTGGAATGCTATACAAGAAGCTACTTATAGTTATTTCAGCATGCAGCAACTGCCATATGGAGTGTAACCAAATAAATGAGACGATTTTTTTTCTTTTTTATTTTTTTTATTTTTTTTTAGGTATGTACACACATGTACGTAGAAAATAAAGTAAAGACGTTTTATGTTTCCACAACAAATTTACATGCATCAGATATATATCTATAGCTATTAAAAATAAATATTGATAGAATGGTAAAGGCTTAGTCACAAATATATATATATATATATATATATATATCTATAGTTAAATTGAGTTGGAATTTTGTTTTTCTTATTATTTTATACTATCCATATAGTATATATATATATATATATATATATATATACTCATTCCTTTAATTTTAACAGGAAAAAAATATAGGTTCGGGTATAAATTAAACCTTATTCTCAAGAAAAAAAAAAAAAAAAATTTAATGAAGGGGCAACACCCGGCCTTTTTAATACCTAGGCTGGCACGATTAATATACCCTGTGTGAATCGATTGAGCGTACTTAGTAAATCGTCTTAATTAAATCAAGAGCACTATTACACGTGTAAATTTTGCACATCCTTTAATCATGATTTGTTTGGTAGGTTATGTGTGGTTATTAGTCAATTACAAAATGTCTAAATTCCTTAAAGAAATATATGAATCGGCCATGCTGCAGTTTAGGACTTGCCTAATACCCAAGTGATGGCCTATTCAGTTATTATTGGAAAGATGATAAACTAAATATATACAGATTAGCAATAAACGCTTGAACTGATTATAAAAAGCTAAATACACATGTATGGCATCCCATGCATCCCAACTAAAACATATATTAAGTTAATTATATATTACAAGACTGAAAAAGTTTTCAGATTATCGGGAGCGGGTGTTTCCATAGATTCAGCGCCCAAGTTTGTATCCACCCTCCAGTTTATGTATACGATAAACAATCTCATCCTTTTTAGAACTTGCGGAAATTAAAAAAAAAAAAAAAAAAAAAAAATATTACAAAGATTGATGTATGCATGGTGCTATTTATGACAATGGTTTTGATAA
>JAKTSB010000104.1:0-79826 GCA_030579975.1 Blastobotrys buckinghamii (nom. inval.)
TAAAATTTCTAGTCACATGACTTTATAAACTATCAACCTAGTTATTAGTACTGTATACAGTACATTGCATATCTTGATACTGCAACATGAGCATCCTATTGATATTTTGATAAACAGATGAAACTACTTCTATAGATGAGGCGAATATAGCTTGCACCAAAATTAATTAGCAATTAAAAAAATACAAATAATTAATTGAACCTTGTACTGCAGGAATATAACCTGTATGGATGAGCTAGTTTATGGCATATTTCTTTCAAGGCTTAGTTATACTGATAATATTTGTATTTTATGACTCGACAATAAAATATGTATACGATTGGATCCATTGGCTCTAGTAGAAGCTAGTTATATAATTCCAATAATAAATTTACAGTAATCTTGAGTATGCGGATATGTGTTTTAATAATTTTGTTTTTGATAATTCAAAGGTACCTGTTTTGAGTTAAATGTGCTACCTTGTGATACAAAATTAATGGATGACTTAATCAACCCGAGAAGGATGTTCTAAGTTTTCATTAACAATCAAGTTTATGTACAAGTTTAGATTAAAGTACCAAGTATATCCCTTAGACGGTTAATAATTTTAATTTAGCTGTTTTTTTTAAAAAAAAATCATCTTTATACTGAATCATAAAGGAAAGCTCAGAGCTGGAGTTACAGCCAAATTACATTGTAGTGAAAAACAGATTGGATCTAATTAGTGGCGATAATTATGATACTAGCATGAATCCATTATATACAAAATATACATGTGCAGCGCTATCGATGAGCATTAAAATTAGGAACACGTTCAAGAATTAGTGTATTTAGAATCTGCTGTTTAAATTGCTCCATCTAATGTATCCAACATGGTTCAAATGTTTGATCAATTTATAATATTCTGGTTGATAATTTAAGTACAACAAAGGCTTCATTAACTTGCATTGCGACCAGTTATTGCAAAAGAAGAAAAACAGGGAGAAAGGGTTGGTATCCTATCAAATTACTCATACATTTTGTGTCATGCAGATGATATTGTTCTATTATTTTTGAATAAATACGAATCATATTATTATTTATCTAAATCCCCATAATAAAAACAAGCGACTAGAAGTATCATATAAATTCCCTGTCGTTGAAGGTTCTAATAACTAATAATTTGATAGAATGTCTTGAACAGATCCACCTTCTTTTCGCGGTGGGATAGGTAATGGAGGAGGAGGATAAGTCGATGATGCTAATGCCATACTACTAGCGTCACTGTCGTTTTTTTAAATTATTATTATTGTTGTGTATATTAACACAGCTACTGCTGTAAATGGTATAACCGTGAAGTTAGAGTTTAGACAAGCATTGTTTCATTGTTCCGCTAGTATTTCTGGTGCATTTAGTGGGGTATTAGCTTGGGCTATTACCAAAATGGATGAAATTGGTGGGTTGACTGGATGGAGAAGAGTTTTTATCCTTGAAGAGACATTATAACCGTTTTGGTAGGAATTTGTTTTTGTATCAGGATATCCTCAAGATTCATCAATTTTTTTTTTTTTTTTATCTGAGATTACATTTACCAAAGAAATTAAAAATAAGGTATAAATTAAATCATACTCATTACTTCATCACAGTGGATTCACTGATTGAGTTACTTAATAGTCCTGCAGTCTGGACTGCACTCGTTAGAATTAATACTATAGTGTACAGTTTGGGGTATACAATTCAGAGTTAAAAACTTTATACACGGAAAACAATGGCCTTTGTTGACAATAAATCCTATGTAGTCTGAGGTTAATCTGTGTTCTTGAACAAGGCAGGATAATGAGTTATCTTTGGTACAAACAAATTAAACTACAAAAATAAAAACATTGAGGTCATAAGCATGAACTTTTATATCACAAACTATTATCAGTTATCACATATCGCTCCACACCATCCACCATAGAAAGATAATCCCCCTTTCAGAATTCTTTAAATATCCTCATATGCTTATAACTACTCTCCCATTATCTCATCAAACTCTTTCACAGATCCAAAGAAACTTTTCCAACCAGATCTTGCAAAGTCTTGTCTTGACTTAGCTCTAAAACCTTGCTTAGCTCGCTCCGTTACAAGCCTTCATTGGCACCACTAAAACATCCCGCCGCATTAAATGCGGCGCGATTCCCCCCCTTTTTTTTGAAAGTTATACTACCAGCTGGCCTTATATAAATTTAACCTTCTTTTAACAAGAACTCTTTAAATCTTGAAACCAAAAATTCAATCTTTTGGGCTCGTTTGCTTAGTTAACAACCAAGAATAGTTTAAAGATGATAATGATTTTTAATACTTTTATAATAAAACCAACGTGTTCCCCCTTTTTGTTTTTTTTTTCTTTTTTTTTATATCCCCCCCTCCTAAATCTATAAATTATTCATTAACCAACCACTCATAAATTACTGACACTGATAAAAAAAAAAAAACTAACCGAATAAGATGAGGTACATTCGGTTTTTTCAGATTTTATTTGTAATTGCAGCTTTATACTATGGTATAGCCGATACAGCATCGAAGCATGGTCATGATAAAAGTATCAAACCTCTCCATCATGGAAAAAGTTTGAATAATAATAAGTCTGATTTGAAACCTTTCAATACTCATTCAAAAAAAAGTTCTTCTACCAATGGGAAGAAAAGTAATAGAAAGGATAAAAAAAACAAAAACCATAAATCAAAGGATACTAGTGAAAAAAAAGATACAACTAATCCACCAAAATTATTTAACCCATTTATTGAAAATGCTTGGAAACCAACCTTCCCACGTAAAAACGTTTCTAGTATTAATGAAGAAAATTGTAATAATTGTACTTTTGATTCAAACAATCCGTCACCAATTGCAGCACAATTACCAACTCAATGGACTAAATTACCAACAAAACGACAAATTTGGCAGAATCGGTTCAATCAAGGGTGTAACTTTGGTGGATTATTTGTTCAAGAAATTTGGATTTCTGCGCAATTATATTCTGAAGTTAAACAAAACGGTAGTTCTGAATTATCAGCAGTTAGTTCTTTAGTTAAAAAATATGGGATTGATGAAACTAAAAAAAGGTTTGAAAATCATTGGAATACTTTTATAACTGAAGAAGATTGGGAATGGTTATATAATCATGGTGTTACTGCAGTAAGAATTCCTATTGGATATTGGATGATTAATGGTGGTGAATTTAATAAAGGGTTACCATTTGAAAAGTATAGTAAAGTATATGAAAATGCATGGCCAGTTTTTCGAAATTTAATTAAAATGGCTGAACAACATAACATTGCAGTCTTGGTAGATTTCCATGGATTACCTGGTGGGATTAATGAACATGATCATAGTGGTACTGATAGTGGGAAACCTGAATTATGGAATAATCCACAAAATCAAAAGAAAGCCTTGGATATTATTGAATGGGTTACAAAAGATTTGATAGAATTTGAGAATTTAGCCGGGATTCAAGTTGTTAATGAGGCTATTCGTGCACCAATTGATGATCAAGCACAATTCTATTTAAACGCAGCAGCAAGAATAAGAAAATATAATCAAGATATTCCAATAATGATCAGTGATGGATGGGAACCACATAAATGGATCCGATGGGTTGAAGAACAAGATCGAAAACTACCTCATGATAGTATGACAGGATTTGTATTAGATACACATATTTATAGATGTTTTGGTGAAGAGGATCGAACCAAAACACCGGATGACATTATTAATGGGATCCCCAATGCAATTGAAAAATCTGATAGTGTTGATATGATGGTTGGAGAATATTCTTGTGTTATTGATAGTAGATCATGGGATATACATCATACTAATGAATCTCGAGAATCCGTAGTATCAAGATTTGGACATGCTCAAGTGGAATCATATTATCAAAGAGCAAGAAGTGGAGTTTATTTTTGGACTTATAAATTCGATCCCGCTATAAAAGCAGATGAATGGGATTTTAGAGAAATGGTAGAAAGAGATGCATTACCAATTATGAAAATCACTGCTAATTTATCAAATTCTCAAGCTTATTTTGATGCTGAATTTAAATCAAGTTATAATACTGCTTACAAAAATCATTACAATTATTGGTACCCAAAAAATCCTAAACGAGATTGGCAATTTTGGAGGTATAGTAATGGGTTTAAACAGGGGTATTATGATGCTTACGAATTTGATAAATTTGATAATAGCGAAATTGGAAGAGTTGTTGCTTGGAGAAATAGTAGAAGATTTCAACATGATGCTAATCATAACGAAAAAAGTGAAACTTTTTGGATGTATGATCATGGGTTTAAACAAGGTATGCAAGCTTTTATTGATGCAAAAAATAGATATCTATCATTTTGCTAAGTTTAAATAAATATTACTCATTGGTATTGCAATGATAATGATATTTCTTATTTATAGTTTGTGATTATCCATGATATTCCAAGAACTTGAGTAAAAAACTTAAGTTATAAAAAAAGGGATGTAGATTTATTTTGTATTTTGTAAACCCTTTGCAATGGTAATATCATCATTCACTACAATTCATCATGAAAAAAAAAAAAAAAAAGAAATAAATAAATTATTATATACAAAAAGGATAATATATACATTGAAAAAGAAATTAGACTACATTAATATTATAAGGCTTTAACTGATCTTTAGTAACCTTTGAGGGACTACCAATCATTGGATCTGATCCATTAATAGTCTTTGGGAATGCAATAACATCTCTAATACTTGAAGTATTACATAACATTGCAACCATTCTATCCAACCCTAAAGCTAATCCTGCATGTGGTGGACACCCAGTATCAAAAGCTCTTAATAAATGTCCAAACAATTTTTCACTATTTTGAATCTTTAAAATATTATCAAAGATATATTTTTGTAATTGAACATCATGAATTCTTGTTGATCCACCACCAACCTCTACCCCATTAATAACTAAATCATAATGCTGACCATGAACTTTTAATGGGTTTTGATTTAACAAATCATAATCTTCTGTAACAGCCATAGTGAATGGGTGATGAGTAGTAACATATGATTTATAATCAAATGATGGGTATTTACCATCATTTGAATCTAATTCTAATGGATTAAATAATGGGAAATCTTTAACCCAAATTGCAACAAAATCTTGTGGAGTTTCATTAGTTAATAGTCTATTATTTTCTGGGAATGCTTCAATTGCCAATTGACGGAATCGACCCATTGGTGTTGGATTTTCATAATTCATTAATGAACGATCAGAAACTGCTAAAATACCATCACCCTTCAATTCTTTTAATTTTTTCAAGTTAGTAATTTTACCAAATTTTTCTAATGGTGAAAAATCATCATCTTTAATAATAATAGGCATTCTTAATTTATATTGTTTTGAATCATAAAACAATTCACAATCTTGATCTAATTTGATTGCTTCAATCACTGAAAAGTTTTTATTTGTTGTTTCAATACAATCATTAATATTTTGAATTTCTATTGTTGACCTTAAATCTGGTTTATCAATCCCAAATCTACTAATAACTTCATTATAACTCATTACTTTAAACTTATCATCACATATTGATCCATCAGGATTATATAAATTACAATCAACATCTTTCCAAACTTGATGAACCAAATTCTCAATAACATTACAAACATCTTGGCCATTAGCAAAAGACATTTCCATATCTAATTGAGTAAATTCATATTGACGATCTTGTCTTAAATCTTCATCTCTAAAACATTTTGCAATTTGATAATATTTTTCAACTCCACTAGCCATTAATAATTGTTTATATTGTTGAGGAGATTGAGGTAATGCATACATTAAATTTTTCTTTCTTGTTGGAACTAAAAATTCTCTTGCACCTTCTGGAGTAGATTTAAATAATAATGGTGTTTCAATTTCAATAAAATTTAATAAATCCAAAACTTTTCGACATGATTGAACTATTTGAGCTCGTTTTTTTAAATTATTTTTTAATAGATTTTGAGTTCTTATTTGTAAATAACGATGTTCTGGTGGCCAATTATTAGTATTTTGATCTAACTGAGAACCAATAATATTCGATTCATTTAATACTTGAACTTTTGATACCACAAAATCTTTATCTTCTAGTTCACCTTCTACAACAATTGAACTTTCTGGTTTTAATTTTTTTAAAATTGATGGTTCATTTCTATCAACTAATTGAATTGTTTCCCCGTTTGTATCTCTTAATTTACCAAATACTAGATTTTTTGATAATTTTTTTGGTTTTTTATCAACCCACCCATTTAGAACTATTGCCCCATTACTATTATTCAAATTATTTATAGTATTAGTAGCTCTTGGAAAAACAAACTTTTCCAACGTCTTTTGTTTATTCGGTAATGATGAGTATCTACGAATAAATCGTATCATCTCTTATAATTCTTGTTGATGAAAAGTTTCATGATCATTCCCAAATTTTTGTTGTCCACAAAATCACACAGGCACCAGAATAAATGTCGCGCGCCTTTTAAATTATTAAACAGATCAAGATAGAAGGAAAAAAAAAAAAATACACCACCACAAAATTAATGATCCCAACTTGTAATAACATCACTTTTTTCTATTTCTAAGATCACAACTTTATCAAGAAACGCCACAATACAATACATCAAAAATACAATACAATAAAATAAAATAAAAAATGGATCAAATGAGATTTTTACAACAAGGAGGTGGAATGGGGAATCCACCAGGTGCAGATTCACCAATTGTTGATAACAGTGAAACTATTTATATTAGTTCATTAGCATTATTAAAAATGTTAAAACATGGTAGAGCTGGTGTTCCGATGGAAGTTATGGGGTTAATGTTAGGGGAATTTGTTGATGATTTCACAGTACATGTTGTTGATGTTTTTGCAATGCCTCAATCAGGTACTGGTGTTAGTGTTGAAGCAGTTGATGATGTTTTCCAAACTAGAATGATGGATATGTTAAAACAAACAGGACGTGATGAAATGGTTGTTGGTTGGTATCATTCACATCCAGGTTTTGGATGCTGGTTATCATCAGTTGATATTAATACTCAACAGTCGTTTGAACAATTGAATCCACGAGCTGTTGCAGTTGTTATTGATCCAATTCAATCGGTTAAAGGGAAAGTTGTTATCGATGCATTTAGATTAATTAATACAACAAGTGTAATGATGGGACAAGAAGCAAGACAAACTACATCAAATATTGGTCATTTGAATAAACCATCAATTCAATCATTAATTCATGGCTTAAATCGTCATTATTATTCAATTACAACAAATTATAAAAAGACACCATTAGAAGAACAAATGTTACTAAATTTACATAAAAAAGAATGGTCAAGTGGATTACAAATTGGTGATTATTGTCAACATGATCATGATAATTTAGAAAATGTTAAACAAATGGTTAAACTAGCTGAACAATATACTACAAGAGTTAAAGAAGAACAAGAGTTGAGTGAAGATCAATTAAAGACTCGATATGTTGGGAAACAAGATCCAAAGAAACATTTGGAAGAAACTGTTAATACTAGATTGGAAGAGAATATTGTTAATTTATTAGCTAGTAATGTTAATAATGTATCATTTCACTAGTGCTAAGAACTAGTGTGTTGCCATATAATAATTGTATTATCACTACTACTTGTTATTAGTAAATTTTCAAAAGAATCTATTGATAAAACTCGATCTTTATGAATAGATGGTAATTTAGTTTCAAAATCTCTAGTTTGTAAATTCCATATTCCAATATTATTTTTATAAGATTGGATTACATGTGAGCCGCGCCATATATGAGCCGCAGATACGTAGTAATCATTATCATCATCTTCTTCTTCTTGTTGTTGTTGCTGTGGTGGTAATTGATAAATTTTAGCACATTGACCTCCTATTACAGTCCATAATCTTGTTTTACCATCCAAACTACATGATAAAAGATATCTACCATTGGGCGCAAATTCCATAGACATAATTGGTGATTTATCTGGTGTAATAATTGTAAACAAACAATGTGCTGTTTCTGTATTCCAAATCCGAATTAATCCATCATGTCCAGCACTAGCAATGATAGTGCCATCAGGACTGAATCTAACACTTGATATAGGATCTGTATGTGCTTGTAAAGTATTCTCTACGGTACCTTTTATAGTTGACCATATAATAACATCTTCATCTGCACTTCCAGAAATCAATAAATTTGATTTGAAATTAAAGTCACACGTTGATACGTGATAATTGTGTCCTGATAATACTCTTAAACATAATCCTGTTTCAACATCCCATATTCTAATTGTATGATCATCTGATGCTGATGATAGATATTTCCCATCTGATGTGAATGCAATTTCACTAATACCACCTTGATGACCTTTAAATTCTCGAACTATCTTACCTTCTTTGGTCCATAATTTTATAAGACAATCATCTGAACAGCTTGCTATGTGTTTCCCGTCGGGGCTGAAACGAACAAATGTAACAGGGCCTTTGTGACCCTCAAGTCTTGAAATTGGTTTGAACATGTCTATAATGCTTTAATTTCTGAAATCAAAATCAAAACCAAGATTTTTTTTTTTTTAACGCGTTTATTAATTTTATGTGTTTGGAGAGAAGATATCGGTCTCGTCATCGGTACTTGTTTTTTGACCTCCCAAATTCTGGATTTTTTGAACACACAAAATGTTGATCGCATCAACTTAATTTTTTGTGTTTGCAAAAAACTTAATCGCCACTCCATTTATCTTAACACAAAATCATCTTTATATCAATACAAAATGGTATGTTCAAAATGTTCAAAATATAAACAGAAAAAGAACTAACAAGTATAGAGTCTAAAATTTATCCCAACTGGTGAACAACCATCAACTGTTCAATCAAATACTTTTGGTGAAGGTGCTCCATCAATTGAAGCTATCCCAGATGCTTTAAGAAATGGTGGTCATAAACCAATTGCACAACAAATCAATAATAGGCATCCATTACAACAACGAATAGAAGCATGGGAAGAGCAACAAATGGATTTCAAGTTGGAAAGTATGAAAAGATTGTATGGATCAGGTGAACCAATTCGAAGAAGTATGGAAATGCAAATTGTAAAACAAATTGATTTATTAAATGATAATTTGGGTACTAAAGAATCAAGCATTCATGATGATATTTTAAGAAATAAAGAATATTCTGTTGACTGGGAAGATATCTATCCAGCTAGTAATCAAGTTTGGGATGTTCATAGTGCAATGGGGAAAAAAATGGGCATCTAAAGAGAATCCCTTTTTTTCATTTACATTATAGAAAAGAAAAGAAAATATTGTAACTTATTTATTATTTAATTCCCATAATTGAATATAAGATTCATTAACAACTAGCAATTCTGATTCAGTTTTTTCAACTTTAATGTCCTGAATTGAAATATAACTTCTGCGTGCTTTATCATAGATTTGGATCTTGTAGTTGTTGTTTTCGATAACAATGTTAGCTAATAGTGAATAATTATTTTCATTAATGGTCAAAGATCTAGGATTGTAACTAACAACTGTAGTATTTTTCTCTTCTTCAGTGAATCGTTTGAAATTCAATAATAAATATGGTGGTAGTTTCGTAAAAGTATAAGGTAATTTAGATATCAATTCTGATAATGCGATTTGAGGAATACTTTTCTCTTCTTCATCAACAAATAATGGCATTTTAGGTAATTCTAATGATAAATACATGAAATTTATCAACTTTTCATCTTTCTTTATTTCACCTTGGAAACATCTTTGTATAATAGATGATTGTGACTTTGATTTTGATCCTCCTAATGATAAATGAAGATTATTCAAATACCAATTTAAAAATACAAAAGAATCGGATTTATCCTTAACAGAGAATTTTTTCTTTGATTTTTGTGATATAAATTCCATCAATTCTTGTGGAGATACATGCGATTTGAATGATTTAATGTTCCAGAGTTTTCTTATTAATAGACTTGTTTTACTTGCCAGTTCATTTTTTAAAGGTTCCAAAAGGAAGAAATTTCTTAATGGAGGTGTATGTGCTATTAATTGGAACACTACATTAGCATAATCATTATGTTTAATATTATTTAATCCAATAAAACCAGAATTAAACTTTTTTCTCCACAAATCTTCATTCTCTTGTATTTCTGTATCCAATTTCACCAAATCTTCTTTAGTATAAATAGGATTGACAACGCTCTTAATGTCATTTAAGGCAGTATTTTTCAATTCAAAATTCTCCGGTAATGCATAACATCTTAATGTATCAAAATTCATAAATACATGGTGATCTGCCTCCACACTATGTAAATAAGCATAGCTTTGTTCCCCTCTACCTTGAAAATATTTCCCACATACTAAGCAACAATAAACATTATTATTAGACAACGATACACTACACAATTTCTCCAGATCAAAATCTAATTTCTTTCTATCAACTGTATCCATATAAATATCTGTATTATCTTTTTGTATCAAATCACGTCGATGTTTCTTATTAACTGGTTGATCCAGTTCATCGTCGCTACCCAAATCACTCTCAAAATCGTTCTCTAGTTCTTCAATGTCGCGTTTACTCATTTGACTTATTTAATGGTTATAAAAAATGTCTAATGGTTGTCGAATAAGAATTGCAACAAAACTGATGATTTCACCGATCGGATCAAATGTTTAAAGCGAACGATGAGCTACTTTACAAGTGCTTGTGGGACCACCGCTTGTGTACTTTACACCAGAAAAAAAAAAAAAAACTCGTTAAATTTTAAACAGACCGAGAAAAAATTCGCGCCGGTGAAAGTTTTTTTTTTTTTTTTTTTTTTTTTTTTTTTTTTGGAAATTTTTCTCTCTCTCTTTTTCTCTTTCTTTTTTTTTTTTTTTCTCTCTCTTCTTTTGAAACTGCATAAACAAATCATCACAGAGTTTAATAGTACAACTTATACGATCAAATTTTTTTTTTCAAAGTATTCAATTAATAATATTAAAAACTAATCATGTCTCAATTATCATCAGTCGATTGGTAAGTATATTAAAGAATCAATAATCTAACAAATGTCTAGGCGTTCTAGTAATAATAATACTAGTATTCATAATAATGAAGATCCACAGGGTTCAACTAATAGTAATAACAATACTAGTAAACCATGGAATACCGATAGTAATGATACCAATAGCCAACCAGTGATTACCAATGCTAATAGTAAAAGTTACACTTCTAATGATATGATGGAAGTTTGGAATCAAATGAATAGTTTAAATCATTTTAAAAGTACTGGAAGAACAAGATCAGATATATATTATTCAGCTATGCCAAATCAACCTGTTCAATTAGTCGCACGTCAACGAGAGCAACATCAGAATAGTATTGATGGTAACAATAATACCCAAAGTAATACTTCAAACTCGACAATTAATACTGCTAATGCTAATGCTACAACAACTACTTCAGCTACAAGTAATAATAGTAATAATGACTTTTTTAGTAATTCAACATTGAATAGAATGCCAAGCGCTTCAAATATTAATGGTATGGGAACATGGAATGCATTTGGTAATAATAGTCCTATTAGACCTGGTTTAAGTCATTCTGGATCATCAACTGATATCAATTTAATGGGTAAAGGTTTGTTTGATTCAAAGGCTAATACTGGACCAACAGGCCCACCACCTGGTATTAGTTCATTATTACCACCTGATCAAATTAGTTGGATTTATAAAGATCCAACTGGTAAAGAGTATGGTCCGTTTAATGGTAGAATGATGCATGAATGGTTTATTGGTGGATGGTTACGAGAAAGCTTAATGATTAAAAGGTCCGATGAGGTGGAATACTATAGTTTGGGGAGTTTTAAAGATCGGGTTAGTAATCCTTTGGAACCTTTTTTGGTTGCTTTACCTCCTGTTGAATTGCCTAATAGTAATAATATTAATGGTGTCCCTGCAATTGGTACTCCATCTCAACCAAGTTCACCAGCTGATCCTTTTGCTAGAATTCGACCAAATAATTCTTTAGCATCACAATTTGGCGCAATGAATATTCAACAACCATTAATGAGTCCAGTAAATCAAATGGGTCAAAATAGTAACTGGTTTCCAAGTCCTTCACCATGGAGTGCATCTTTAAACTCACCATCACCATTTTTCAATAATTCACCATCAATTCAACAAGCTCAATTGAATCCTTTGAACAATAATAATCAATCACCATATTTTGCATCTGCATTAAATACTAACATTGATCCACCAGTATGGAATGGTGTTAATACATCAATCCCAGCCAATGCGGCTCCAGGTAGTGCACCAGGATCAGCACCAGGTACTTCAGTAGTTAATACCCCAATTTCTCAGCCAACTCAATTATTCTCTCCATCAATTGCTCAACCAGCACCTGTCCAACCATCTCAATCTCCTGCACCAATTCAACCACAACAACAAACTTCGTCATCACCAACTTTAGAAAAGTCAACTACTGAAGAAAAAGCTCAACCAATTAAACCAATTGATCCACCAAAAGAAAATGTTAAAGAAAAGAAAGAAAAAGTTAAACCAACTCCAAAGAAAAAGAATAAAAAGAAAGATCAAGTTCCTTTAGATCAAGTTGTTTCACAATTAGAAGAGCCAGTTGAAGAACAAGCTGTAATGGAAGAATCAGAAAATATTGATCAAAATGATAATGAAAATGATGAAAAAACTAAACCAGTTTTAGCACCATGGGCTGCAAAAACTATTCAAGAACCAACTAGAAAACCAAGTGCTCCTTCATTAAGAGAAATTCAAGAACGTGAAGCAGCTGAAAGAAAACGAGCACAACAACAACAAGCACAACAACAACAATCTGCATTATTACAAGAAGCTGCATTATTATCAAAAACTGAAAAACCAAATTTACCATCTGGTGCTAATTGGGCAAATAATGGTAATTCAGCACAACCAATTAAAACATTGGCTCAAATCCAACAAGAAGAAGCTGCTGCCGCAGCAGCTCAGCAAGCTAAAAAGAAAAATTTACCAACTGCTGCATCATCAATTGCTAAAACTAATGGTACTGGTGCTCCAGGTTTAACAAGATCTCAATCACCATCTAATGCAAGTGGTGCTTGGACTACTGTTGGCCCAGGTGGTAAAAAACCATCCACTTCTACCGCTACATCAGCTGCACCAATTTCAGCAGTTTCAGCAGCTGCTACTGCACCAGTTAAAAAAGTATCTGCACCAGTAGTTGCTCCAACTATTAAAAAAGTTATCCCATCAACTAGTTCAAAAAATGTTAACGATGAATTTTTAAATTGGTGCAAAAGTGCTATTAGTGATTTAAATCAAGGTGTTAATGCTAGTGAATTGTTATCAATGTTATTAAGTTTACCAGCAATTCCAGAATCAAAAGAAATTATTGCGGATACTATCTATGCAAATTCAAAAACAATGGATGGTAGAAGATTTGCAGAAGAATTTATTAAAAGAAGAAAACAATGTGAAGTTGAAAATCCAAATGGTGAATCATGGAGTGATGCTTTACAAAGACAAGCTGCTTCAGCTAAACCAGAAAATGATGGATGGAATTCTTCTTTCAAAGTTGTTTCTAAAAAGAAGAATAGAAAACCACAATTTTAAGTTTTCAAATATTCTAATAATTGTACTATAAAAATTTTGTATTATAACTTGTATAAAAAAAGATATATTAAATTAAATAATAATAATAAAAAAAATGCTGTTTTACGATATAAGCTTAAGAGAATTCCTCCAAACTAGTCTTTCTAGCTCTTTCAAAAGCTTCTCTATATTCACTTTGTTGTTTTGGGAAATCAGCCATTCTTTTTCTAATAGCTTCATTTTGTGTAACTTCAGTAGCAGTTTGAAATAACGATTTAGCCCAACCTTCTTGATACTTTTCAGCTTCTTCAGCAATTTCATTCAATTCCAATTCCATTAATTTTTCACTAGTAGTGAATCGATCCCAAATTTCATCACCAACTGCCCCACGTTGATGTAAACTTGTCAAAACGGTTTTATTTTCTCTCATTCTAATAAAACGTCTCAAATCTTCACTTGCCCATCTTATTAATGCTGATTTAATTAACTTATCATAATCTTTTTCATCAATATCTAATGAATCTTTCTGTTCTAAAATTGATAGATATAATTCTTTTGCAAAATTATCAGGATACCATAATTTTGTATTTGCCATTGCTTGGATTTTTCTTTTTCTATAAACTGATGAAAAGACACCTAGCGCAGTGACCAATACTACAACGTATATGATTGGTGTAAGAACTGATACACTTTGTGCCATTTTTTATATTGTGCTGTTGGGTAGGTTAGTAAATGAAGTTGAAAGGACTGCTTCGTGTAAGTATGAAAATTGTTGTTGACACAACGATTGATGATAATTCTTTTTTTTTCTATTTCGTGATGTGTTGATTTGACTTATTTTTTTGTGTGTGGAAATTTCAGCAGCTGGCAGCGCGCTCTAAGAGTTTGGGAGAATCGAGTCAACTTAAGTCGTGACAGAAAATTTCAGGGAGCTCTAAGAAAAAAAGGAAGAAAGCGTGCGCGTTCCTGTCAAATTCGGAGCCTCATCGGCATGCGGCTCTTTGTTTTTATGCAAACAAACCCAGGTTAGTAATACTATTTTTCGGTTTTTTTTTTTTTTTAATCTTGGTATTGTGAACCAAAAAAACAATCTAATAAAAATAAATTTTATATTCTATAATGCTTCTATTTATTTGTATTTTGGCTATATACACTCAAGATTGAAAATAATTATAAGTTAAGGTGTATTTTGTTGTTGTCTAGCTTTCTTCTTCCAGGCTTTAGGATCAATGTATCTAATTTTCCTAGGAACCAGTTCTGGATATTCCCTTTTTATAACCTCATTAAGAGCATTATAGAATATTTTATAGGCTTTACCACTAAAATGCATCCCATCTGTGAAAAATTGACGAAATTTCTTATTCATTTCAGCACAATACCAACAATTCTTATCTTCAGCATTAATTGATCCAGGAACTGGAGCACCATTTTCCCATTCTAATTCACTTAAAAATTCTTGCCTCAAATCTAAGAATGGTACTTGATATTCTGAAGCTATTTCTTTAGCAGCTTGGTTGTAGCGTCTAAACAGATCAGGATCACGATCAGGCCATCTCGTTTGGTTGACTAATACGGGCCCAATAACAATAACTTTAATATCATGTCGTAATGATTGGCCTATAATGTATCTTAGATTTTGTCGGTAATAAGGTAGTGGAACATTTTGACCAGTATTAGCAGCGGCATCATTTGAACCGAAAAATATTGTCATTAGTTTGATGGATGTACCTCCAAGTGTATCTGCTTGGATCAGCTTATCAATTAAGTAGATTGCTTCTTTAGTAGAGTACCCACTAAACCCACGATTTATTACTTGTAACCGTCGAATATAGTCTTTGGATAGTGCAGCATATAAAGCAAACCCTGCCTCAGAGTTACTAGATCGTTCAGTGATCGAATCACCGAATAAGATTAGTTTATCCAATATCAGTTCGTTAGTTTGTTGGGGTGAGTCTGGGTTTGTTGAAAAAGAATTGGACTTTGTTTGTATGGTTTGCTTATTAATGAAAGACGATGGAAGATTAGCAGTTTCTGTGATGTGTCCATGGCTTTGAATTATAGACTGAGAGTTGATGGCTGGTTCATTGTTGTATGGAGCATTGGCTTGCGTTACATCTCGTTTGATTACTGGCTCGCTAGGCCGAATGGGTTTATTCATATATGGCACATTAGCTTGCGTTACATGGTTGTGCACCGTCGGTTGACTGTTTATAATAGGGCTCTTTATATATGGAACATCATCTTGGATAACTGGTTCATTTGGTCTATTTGGTTCATTCATATATGGTATATTAGCTTGAACTACTGGCTCACTTGGTCGTATTGGGTTGTTCATATACGGTGGTTGACCCTGAATAATAGGTTCACTTGGTCTGATTGGTTTGTTCATATACGGTGGTTGACCCTGAATAATAGGTTCACTTGGTCTGACTGGTTTGTTCATATATGGTATTTCTGCCTGAGTTACATGGTTTTGAATCATAGGTAGACTATTTATAATTGGTCTATTCATATATGGGGCATTAGCATGCGCAATCACAGCCTCACTTGGTCTAATAGGTTTATTCATATATGGTGCATTGGCCTGTGTGATATGGCTCTGAACCATTGGTTGACTATTAATAATTGGTCTAATCATATTTTGAACGCTAGCTTGGGTAACATCTGTTTGAATGTTTGTTTCGCTTGATTGTTTATGCTCCATTGTATATGATGCATATTCTCGAGTGACAATATTTTGAATAGTTTGACTAGGAATAACTGGTTTATTCATGTATGGGATATTAGCCCGACCAACTTCACCATTATCATACTTCTGCTTAGAATCCTCTAAATATTGAAATGAAGATTCTAACATACTAGTGCTTAAACTTATAGGGTTAATTGTTTCCGTTGGTATATTCGACACTTTACTGTTTAATGGTTCAAATACATAAGCACTGGTTATACCGGCACCATGAACCGCAAAATATAAAATAGCAGAAACTAAAATATTCCTCATTTTTTTCTTATTTTTTTGATAAATTCTTTGATAATTGGAATGGTTCTTCGATAGGTATTTTTTTAATTATTTTATTGTTGAGAAGAAATGAAATGGAAGATGATAAAATGGAAATTTCCAGAGTGAAATTTACGCGGTATATATATTAGGGATTAAAGAAGAAAATACTGTTTTTAAAGATCGAATAAAAAAAAATTTTATTCGAAATCTTTACAAATAGTTTATTTTAAATCATACCTAGTGCTTAGGCATCTTAAATTATAATTGCTAGATGTATATCCTTTTTTCCAAGATAGAGTTACTTCAAAAGTGCTGCCAAAAACTTTAATCCATCCTACAGGAAAAAGAACAAGACAAAAAAAAGATGTGGGATACCGGAAATTGTGAAATAACTGATATTAAAATCAAAAGAATTGAAAATAAAAATAAAACTGTACTGAGGGTGAATTCAAATGCTGTTGAAGAATACTACAGGATCAGATAACATTATAATGTTTATGCTTAGTTAATTATTTTATCGTTCTGTTGCCGCATGGTGAGCGGCGCGATGGGGTTATCGATTATGGATATTATAGTACCAGATACAAAATCGTCAGCGCCAAGAAAAATGATGAGCAAGTTCCAGGGGAAGATAATTATAATCGCTGGTAATTCTGATCACAGTGTGAATAATAATTGGGTCGTTATTGTGTAACCTTTATTGTTAGAAGCTAAGTTATTATTGCTGCTGTACCTATTAATAAATATATTGTTAATCACTAAATAACATTAGATGAATATTTTTAAGTGGATAACTCGAGTTGGTACTACTATAAGTAGTATATATTATATCAAATTTTTTTGTGATTATCCTGAACCTCTCTATCGTAAGTAGTTGTTTTTATACATTGGCAAGATATAATAACATTTTTGTATCTAATATTATTATGCTGATCTCGAGTTATACGCACATACAGGGTCCAGGATTCAGTACGTATTACCACAAATTCTTAAGAATTAGATGATTTTATTTGATTGATTATCAATATCAAATGAATGAACTCATTTTATTGCCAAAAAGTACATCACGTAGTCGTTTAGGTTGCAGCTATATACTCTAGATTATAAGATATAGATATATATTCCGTAAAAAACTTAATTAGAAGAGACAAAATTAGGCATATCCAATATAATAACATTTTAATATATATAAAACGATAGATAAAATTTTTGAAATGATACAGATCAACTGTACTAAAATTCATCCACGAATACTCCAGTTCCATAATCTATAGTTAACAATCAGTAGTTGGCTCAATTCTTGGAACTAGATACTCACATCTACCAGGCATCATATCAGGATATTTATTTTTAATTTCTGCCATCAAACTATCAAAAAAGACTCTATACCCTTCTCCAGTAAAATGTAATCCATCAGCTAATAAACTATACAAATTCAACCCACTTCTTGAACCGTCACTACCTGGGATATCATTCCCCTCTTGCCAACCCAATTTATTCAAAAATGCAGTTCTTAAATCAACAAACCCAACACCAAACTCACAAGCGATATCTTTGGCAGCATTACTATATTCCAAGTTTCTATCATTACTTCGATCATTCCATCGAATTTCATCAATTAAAGTAGGTCCAATAATAACAGTCGGGATCCCTTCATTAGTAATTTGTCTAATAATATACTTCAAATTGGTAATATAATCTTTTAATGGGACCCATTGACTATCGTTTTGTGCAGAATCATTTGAACCAAAAAATACAGTCATTAATTTGATTTTTGCACCATCCCGAGTATCTGCATCAATAATTTTATCGATCAATCCACGACCAGCTCGAGTAGTATAGCCACTGAAACCTCTGTTGATTATGTGAAGTTTCCGCATATATGAATGTGCCATTTGGGCATGTAGTGCGAACCCAGCATCTGAGTTACTTGCTCGTTCAGTGATTGAGTCCCCGAATAAAACGATTTTGTTATAAATTAAATCATTATTGGTGAATCTTTTCTTTTGGGTTTGCTCTTGTTGTGATGGTGGAGGTGGTGGAGGTGGTGGTTGAGAGGTTGGGTGAGGGGTATCATGAATTTGTGCCATCTTGTTCTATAGTTTTATAAGTTCTTATTTTATGTCTATCAGTCTAGTATGTCTGTGTGTGTGTGTTGATCAGCTAATGGCTATTATATAATTGAGACCGATTATGTGTTTAAATCAATGTATGTAAAGTGTATTTTTTAATATTATAAATATAAGATAGTAGTTGGAAAATTGTAGCGATAAGAAATTGTGTTAAAAATTAGTTGTGGCTGTAACTACCTTAATAAAAGAAGAGAAAGTTTAATTAGCGCTGCTTGTGAGTGCCTTTAAGCGGAGGAGAGCTGTAAGGTAAAACTACGTACTTGTACAAGTACAACGTTGTACGGCTGCATCTGACAATATACCATGGTACCCTCATTGAATCATTAAATTGATAGACAGAATTTTAAAATTACCTGGATGCTACCAGTATATAATAATTGATGAAGCCTTACAATGAAGAAACAAGTATATAACATATTTAAGCAGATCAGTCAACTCCGTAGAAATGCTCAACTGCAGCTGTTGAATAATATTTACGAGTATGACTAGGATTTCTTTTTCATGCTGCTACGATGATGAATATAAAAACATAATATAAATATCCAAATAAATCAGAAATGTTTTGATAATTTTAATTGCCCTCAGCAAAGGAGTTGTACCTGGATATAAAAATGATTTTAAAAGGGTATCAAATCGAGGACAAGCAGATCGATCAAGCTAAAATGGCTATTAATGACCCTAAATCTGTGAGTGATTGGCGTGCACCACTGCCTGCTTTTAGCGTAGTTACGCGTAGAGTTATAACATGGTGTGAAGCTAGCGCTACAGCGTGTTGTGGTTGGGAGGTTTTGTAATCACTTATCAACACACAAATTCTTGATCTTTTCGTTGCAAGAAAAAAGTCAATCTATAGACAAACACAAATCAAGATAGAATACTAACACCCCAAGAAAAATGGTACGTTTAATCAATTAATTTTTTTTTTTTTAAAAAAAAGGCTTATACTAACAGTATAGATTATTAGATTCAGATCAAAAGATGGCATGTATCGTGTCAATACAGATGGTAAAGAAGATTTTGAAAAAGTTTTGGAACGAGTAAGTATACTTATACAAGGCAATGACACTAACAATAATATAGCTAGTTAAACAACTACCACAAACAGACCCAACGCAATTAGTTATTGGTACACAGCCTAATCAGCAAGGGAACCCAGCTTCATCATTATGTGGACAATCAGCTAATGAATTGGGGTTAAAACATGGGGATCTATTATTTGCCACATATCCAGATCAATCAGATGAAGAAATGGGGAATTCTGATGGTGCCCCACCAGCTTCAAGCAGTACTAGCAATAATAAAGATGAACATATTAGTAGAGCAGAGAAAATGTTCAAAGAAGTTAAGCAATTACCAGTTGATGATGAACTAGAAAAATTAGATGGGAAGATAAAGAGACCAAAAGATTCAAAAATGTGTAGACATGGTGATAAAGGAATGTGTGATTATTGTATGCCATTAGAACCTTTTAATCAAGAATATTTAGAAGAACATAATATTAAACATCAATCATTCCATGCACATTTAAAAGAATTGAATGCCACCAAAAATAAGACTGGATCAGCAAGTAGTTATATGGCGCCATTAGAAGAACCGGATTTTAAGGTTAAAGTACCGTGCCCATCAGGTCATGCTAATTGGCCAGAATCTATTTGTTCTAAATGTCAACCATCAGCAATCACATTACAAAGACAGGCTTTTAGAATGGTAGATCATTTAGAATTTGCAAATTCAGAAATTGTAAATAATTTTATTCAATCATGGAGAAGTAGTGGTGCACAAAGAATCGGTTGGATGTATGGTAAATATGATAAATATGAAATGGTACCGTTAGGTATTAAAGCAGTTGTTGAAGCAATTTATGAACCACCACAATTAGATGAATCTGATGGGGTTACATTAGATTTACCATGGAATGATGAATCAAATATTGATGAATTGGCAAATAAATGTGGATTAACTAAAGTTGGGGTTATTTATACTGATTTGACAGATGCTAGTACTGGTGATGGGAAAGTATTGTGTAAAAGACATGTTGATTCGTTCTTTTTAAGTTCATTAGAAATCCATTTTGCTGCAAGTTTACAAGTTTCAAATCCAAATCCAAGTAGATGGAGTAATACAGGTAATTATTCAAGTAAGTTTGTTACATGTGTTATTAGTGGCAATAAAGAAGGTGATGTAGATATTTCATGTTATCAAGCTAGTGCATCAGCAGAAGCAATGGTTAAAGCAGATTTAATTGAACCATCAACTAATCCATCAGTTATGAGAATTAAAGAACCAAATAAATCAAGATATGTTCCAGAGATTTTTTATAAAAGGATTAATGAATATAAGAGAGCTGTTAATGAAAATGCAAAACCGGCATTCCCAGTTGAATATTTATTATTAACATTAACTCATGGGTTTCCGGAATCACCAAAATCTTTATTTCAATCTAATACACATTTCCCAATCGAAAATCGGCAATTTGTTGGTGCATTACAAGATCTTAATGCATTAAAGAAACATTTAAAATTAGATAATGGCAATGAAGAAAATACTTCATTAAGTGCTGTTAGTGATTTCCATTTCTTATGCTATATTATGAGTTTAGGAATTTTAAGTGGTGAAGAATTGGAATTATTAGTTGATATTGCTATTACACAGGATGTTAGTAAAGGAATGCAATTGATACAAAGTGGTGGATGGCAAACTTTGCTAACTATTATTAGAGAATCTACATAATCCTATAATATATTTAATGCATTATTTTTTTAACTTACGCTGTGCTTTTATTCTCATGATTAGTCTCTGAATATGACAGTAAATTGTCTCACTTTGTTTATAGAAAATGCGGCTTGTCTGGCGCGGATCAATCGACCCCTTATGAGGCGTGGAAGATTCGCAACGCTTCTTAAGCGTTCGTAACAATTCCTTACACTTCGAAACCTTTCGTTGATGAAGTTAAGCGCTGTCTTGGCTCTCTTGGGAGGCTTTTTTTTTTTTTTTTTTTTCTAGTACGCTATAACCACCGGTACCGTCCGAACACTACCACGTTACAAAATATAAAAACATGAAAAATTTCACAAATTTTTTTTTTTCAAATGGTAGTAGCGCGCCTCAAAATTTTCAACAATTGTGAGAGAGTGAAAAATTTTATTTATTTAAAATCCTTTTACAACTTAACATACACTATTTTAATTTTAAGCGAAAAATAATATAAAAAAATGAGTGTTCCATTTGGTATTGATTTTGGTAATTACACAAGTATCATTGGTGTTGCCCGAAATCGAGGGATTGATGTTATCACCAATGAAGTTTCTAATCGAGCCACTCCATCATTAGTTGGGTTTGGCCAAAAACAACGATTTTTAGGTGAAAGTGCAAAATCAGCTGAAATTTCAAATCTAAAAAATACTGTTGGTTCATTAAAAAGATTATTAGGTCGAAGTTATAATGATCCAGCTGTTGATGAAGAACGACAATATAATAATGCACAAATTGTTGATGTTGATGGCCAAGCTGGTGTTCAAGTTCGATTTAAAGGTGAACAACGAACTTTCAACAATGTTCAATTAACTGCAATGTATTTAAATAAATTAAGAAGCACTGTTGTTAATGATACTAAAGTTAATGTTACTGATGTTGTTATTGCAGTTCCAGTTTGGTATTCAGAAGCTCAACGACGAGCTACTCAAGATGCTGCTATTATTGCAGGTTTAAATCCAGTTCGAATTGTTAATGATATTACTGCTGCTTCTGCCGGTTATGGTGCATTCAAAAATGCTGAATTACCAGAAGATGAACCACGAAAAGTTGCTATTGTTGATGTTGGTCATTCTTCTTTCAGTGTTCAAATTGCTTCATTCAAAAAAGGTGAATTAAAAGTTTTGGGTACTGCTTTTGATAAATCTTTTGGTGGTAGAGTTTTAGATTTGGCAATTACTAACCATTTTGCTGAAGAATTCAAATCAAAATATAAAATTGATATTACTACTAATCCAAAAGCTTTCCGAAGAGTTATGACTGGTGTTGAAAGATTGAAGAAAATTTTATCTGCAAATACTAGCGCTCCATTTAATGTTGAAAGTGTTATGGATGATGTTGATGTTTCATCATCATTAGAAAGAGAAACTTTGGAAAATTTCATTCAACCATATTTAAACAACATTCCAAATACTATTCAAGCTGCTTTAGATGAAGCTGGTTTAAAAGTTGAAGATTTAGATGTTGTTGAAATTATTGGTGGTACTTCTCGTGTCCCATGTATTAAATCTAAATTAAGTGAATTCTTTAATAAACCATTAAGTACCACTTTAAATCAAGATGAAGCTGTTGCTACTGGTGCTGCATTTATTTGTGCTATGCATTCACCAACTGTTAGAGTTCGACCATTTAAATTCCAAGATATGAATCATTTCAGTGTCACTTATTCATGGAAACCAGTTGAAGGTGAAGATATCAGTGAAATGGAAGTTTTCCCAGCTGGTGGTGCATTCCCAAATACTAAGGTTATTACATTATTTAGAACTGAAGATTTTGATATGGAAGCAAGATATACTCATCCAGAAAAATTAGAAAAGGGTGTTAATGAATTCATTGGTAAATGGGCAATCAAAGGTGTTAAACCAGCTGCTAATGGTGAACCGGTTGCAGTTAAATGCCAATTAAGACAAGATCCATCAGGTTTGTATACTATTGAATCTGCTTATACTGCTGAGGAACGTGAAGTTGAAGTTCCAGAAGAAGGTGAAGTACCAGAAGGTGAAGAACCAAAAATGAAGAAAGTTAAAAAATGGTTTAAGAAAGATGATTTAACTTTAGATTTCTCATCATTAGGTTTGGATGAAAAATCAAGAAATAATTTATTAGAAATTGAAGCTGAAATGAGCGCTGATGATAAATTAGTTGCTGATACTGAAGATCGAAAGAATGCTTTGGAAGAATATATTTATGATATTCGAAGTAAATTAGATGATTTATATAAAGATTTTGCTAGTGATGCTGAAAAAGAACGATTGAAAGAAATGAGTTTAAAAGCAGAAGATTGGTTATATGATGAAGGTGAAGATGCTACAAAAGCCCAATATATTGCCAAATACGAAGAATTAGCTTCAGTTGGTAATATGATTAGAGGTAGATATTTATCAAAATTAGAAGAAGAACGACAAGCTAAACAAGCTGCAGCAGAAGCTGAACAACAACGAAAGATGGCTGAAAAGATTGCTGCTGATCGTGCAGCTAAAGAAGAAGCTGACAAAAAGAAGGCTGAAGAAGAAGCTGCCAAGGCTGCTGAAAATCCAGAAGATGCTGATGGTGATGTTAAAATGGACGAATAAATTATTTATAATTAAATTGTAAATTCATAAAAATGTTTTAATAGAATCTGTTTTTTGAAAAAAAAAAAAAAAAAAAAAAAAATAACAATAATTTATTTAATATATGTAGCATCTATTTGCTGTAATGATGAACCTAATGATAGCTTGACTTTATTTCTGTATAATACTGGATTGTTTTTTTGAACGGGATTCATTTCAAAATAGACTGTATTTAATTCGGGTAATTTACCTAATTCTTTTTGAATATTATTAAAATCATCAATACTATTCCCGGAAGCCCAAAATTCATTTAATTTAGTTAAATGAGATAACCCAGATAATTTTTCAATAAAATTTGAACTAATATCAATTGTATCTAATTTTAAATTATTATCCAAATTCTCAATTGTTGTAATACCATTATGACTTATATATAATTGTTCCAAATCTTTCAAATCTTCCAATCCTTCCAATTTTGTAATTCTATTACTTTGAATAGATAAAATTTTTAATTTTTTCAATGCACTAAGATTTTCAAGTTTAGTAATTTTATTCTTACCTAACCATAATTCTTCCAAATTTACTAAAGTGTCCAAATTTTTAATTTCTCGAATTTTATTTGCACCTAATTCTAAACTTTTTAGATTGACAAGGTTTTCTAATCCTTGAATTTTTGAAATATTATTTTGACATAAATATAATGTAGTTAACCCAATTAAATGATCAATATGCTTAATATGTTTGATTTTATTAAAACTTAAATCTAATGTATGCATTTTATCATTTTCAAAATGTGCCAAATGATTAATATGACTGATTCGATTATCATATAATGTTAATTCTTCCAAATCTGTTGGTAAATCTTCTAATCCATTCATACTACTAATTAGATTCTGTCTAAAAGTTGCAATTTTTAATTTTGGTAATCGTTTTAAATTTAATTCTGGTAATGATCGGATTTTTAAATGTGATAAGTCTAACTCTTCTTCGTCCTCTGGTACATCATCCAATAAATCCACATCGTTTGCCAATTCTTCACCTTCAATTACCTGATATTGTCTATTTGAACCAGTATCATTCACTGAGATACCATTGCTAGCGGTATTTCCTTCAGCTGTTAGTTCGTTGGTTGTAGGCTCTTGTTCTTCATTATCAGTATGATTATCATCTGTATCTGGCTCACTTTCACTGTGAGTGTTATTATGTAAATCTTCTTCAGCCATTTTATTTTACTGGTTTTTGTATACTTGAGTGGAAAGCTGGAGTGATTTGTGATGGTATTGAATAAACAGAAGAAAAAAAAAATTAAATAAATATATAATGAAAGCAAATTTGGTATGATAGTGCATGGATGCGCGCTTGACAGAGCTTTTTTAGTACCTATAAATATTGATCAAGCGGAGTTACGGTGCTAGCAATGCTTGAAAATGTCAAGCTTAGTAATGCGTTTTTTAATACCGCCTGTGTATGTAACCTGTAGATGCTCCATCATTAGACAACTAATTGCATTATAAAGGTATTGCCACTATAAATTTCAATTGAATAGATGTTTAGCTTGATGTTTAAATCTAGGTATACTTCATGTAGACCACATATTTTCTCGCTTTTGACAGTTAGTAATGTATTTACCCTGATCAACCCATTTTCCTCACAAATCAATCCTGCTTCATTTACTTTCAAATAAACTATTTAAATTGTTTTAAGCTACAGCTTCTTTATTTAAATTTAAAATCTCAGATAATTTCATAAAAATTATACCTATTTTTAGTTGATCCAAGATGATTTCATCATTACCTAATAAACTACAGTATTAGTCTAGCTTTAGCTGAGTTCGAGTATACTGTATTATAATACTAAAATATAATGAGATAAGTTTACCAAACCAATTGATCTAAACTAATGTAGAACCAACCCTATTTAATACCTAAACAAATAAATTTAATTCAATTCAATTCAACTCTACGATTTGGTTGACTATAATAGATACTTATAAGGTTTACACCAATCATCCAATTAATCTACAAACAAACAAACCTTCTAAAAACAAAAACCAGTTTTTTTTTTTTTTTTTTTTCTTCTTTCTTTATAATATTAATATGTACATGTACAAAAAAATTCTTAAAATGTTGTTTCCTTGAATAAATTAATGAGCTTCAGGTTGGGCTAAAATATATTCAACAGCGTTATCAATACTCTTAATTTCATCACTTTGAGCATCTGGAATTTCAATACCAAATTCTTCTTCAATAGCAACAACAACTTCAACGGTATCCAAACTATCTAATCCCAAATCATTAGCAAAAGTAGCAGTTGGAGTAATTTTTGAACTATCTTGAACTTTATCAAAAGATTTGAAAACATCCATAATTCGTTTTTCAACTTCTGGTCGATCTAATTTAGCTTGTTGAGAGTATTGTCGAGCAAATGCTAATCTTGGGATTTGTAATGATGCAGTTTTTAAACTGGTGGTAGCAGCCATTCGAGTGGCCATTCGAGTAACAGGAAGTCTGAACATTTTTATTGATTTTGGTTGTCTTGTGTTAGTGGTGAAATAGGTCTTTTTTCTGTCGCTTGAAAAAAACTAAAGATTGAAAAAAATTTAAATTTTTGTGGAAAAAAAGAAAAATCGTCTGTGTGTGGTTACTGCTTGGGGTTTGTCCCAATTAGATGTTGGCAATTTTGTGCACTTGTTGGTAATATTCTGAGGCCGGTAAATTTACGGTTTTGAAGCACCGAGTAAAAGAAAAGCTGCAGCTGGAGTAGTGCTGTGTGAAACTCCGTGGGTGGGAAGGTCCGAAAATCCCCACAATATATTTAGTAGTGCTGTGGAGTTCCGATGGTGAGAAGAGCTTCAGTGCTTGAATTTAAGGAGGAACGACAAAGAGATGCGGCGCAGATTTACTAGTGTAGTTACGAATAGATACATAAAACAATATAAGCATCTAATTGTAGCTAAATATTAGTATTTCTTGCAATGGTCTCGCGTCACCTAATACTAATTCAATAGATGTGTCTGGTAATTAAGCATGATAAATAGAACAAGATATAGTAAATAGTTAGGTAATAATTTTTGATGCAAAGTTCGACATATATAGTAGCGAACACAAATTAACTGCGATCGATAGAATTTTGTTAACATATGTTCTAAAATTTGAGCCTGTACTATATTTTTAGAAAACTACTGTTGAAATCAAGAAATATAACAATAATACGAGCATATTGAAGATAAACCTAAAAACTAGATATCATAAAATAAAAAATCAGTTCTAATATTGAAATATACTCGCTACAAATACATAATCAACTAAAAAACCAAAGAAAAAAAAAAATACACAACAATATATGAAAATCAAAAATAAGGCATCCGCATCCTCTTTCAACAATTGCAGATTTTTTGCTTTAATTAGAGGAGCTCCTACAAAGCACCGCCCAAAACATTATTCAATAACCCCTTGGAGTTTTGTTCAGAAGATTTGACATCATTTGAATTGTTTTCACCACCTGCTAAACCACCATTACCGCCGTCACCACCTCCTCCAGAGATCAATCCATGGCCACCACCACCTCCTGAACCACCTGGCCCACTAATCTAGTTAGTAAATTACGTTTCTTAATTGGTAAATTATTTTTTGGATATAATTAGAAGGGGCACTTACGCAACACCACCAATATCACCATCAATTTTACCTGATTGTGGCATTGGAATAGCTAAAGCTAAAGATGTGATTGATAGAATAGTTAAAGTAAATTTCATTTTTGGTTTTTTTTTTTTTTTTTTGATGAGTTCAGAAACTTAATCAATGATGGATATGTGCACTATTTTATAGTAAATTCGAGATCTGATACAATGTCAATATATGGATAGCTATTATCTCAGATTTGCACTGTCCATATAGATGCAAGTATCTATTATAAACCTAAGAATTAATCTGTCTAAGGTAATAATAATATGATGATCAGTGCTGAATTTCCAAAACAGGAAATCAACACAATAGAGCTAGATATAGAAACCCTTAATATACCAAAATTTGATTAATTATTTCATCAATTTAAAGTTGATCTATCATTAACAATACATCAACATTCTAGAAGCCTGAATGAAGCTTTACAGTGTGATCAGCTAAATCCAATTGATTTACCTCAGTATTTCTCTTAACAATGTCAGAGTAAATGTGTGTTTAACTTAAGGCTAGGTTAGCAAACAAAATGAGTTCATAAATTAATTTCAATCACATGTACTTATAACTAGATATCTTTATGGCATTAATTTTTAAATCCATGGTGAACCTAATTGTCTTAACCGGGTCCTCCAGTACTTATAGAAGCTCCTGCATCAAGTTCATAAAACTGAGTATTTCATTGTTATGACATAAGTCCTCAAAAAGTTTATAATATATATATATATATATATATTGATTCAATTAATTAAGGGTTTGGCATATGAAATGCGCTACAATGGATAAATCATGATATCATGAACTTCTTTTAGTACCTAGCTATAGTCCCCCACGAATCATTCCAAAATTATTTGAACGTACGTGTTGTACAATTATAACTGGTGGGCCAAACCGATTGTACCTTAAAAAAAAGCTTGAATACAAGCTAATATCGAGCCAAGAGGTACTATTACCTTTTTTTGCAACAGTAAAAAGCTTGACTATTCTTCTTTTTGAACTGGATAAATTCAATTACAATAGAAAGGAGTTGTGATTACAAATTAGTTTTTTTCGCCCTGGTATCTGGGTTATAATAAAACCCTAGACCTTTGATTAATTTTGAATTTAACTTGGAACCCCGATGCCTCGGCGCGGCTGTGGATATTATTTAATTCATCTATCTTTTATTATATACAATTCAAATCTTTGAATAAACAAATATACAATTCTGCAGCAATCCATGATTTGAATTATAATAAAAATACAGCAACGTTACAACATACTGGTACTATCAAGGAAACCTTATACTCATTTAAAAAAAAAACATTATATTCAAAAATATTTAAAACTATAACTATTCACGAAAAACATATCACATAAAAATAATAACACACGTAAGAGATTGGAAAAACCCCCATTTCATCTCTTCTATACAAAACTTAACCTTTAAAACATTAACCCTTTACAACCCACTTGGAGATTTATAATAACTATATTGATCATTAACACTGCTACTAGCTAATGGTAGACCTCTTTTTTCCCAATCAATAACATTTCCATGATTACTAGAAATACCATTATTCATACCATTAGAATTAAT
Source organism: Blastobotrys buckinghamii (nom. inval.) (assembly GCA_030579975.1). Classification (NCBI taxonomy): domain Eukaryota; kingdom Fungi; phylum Ascomycota; class Dipodascomycetes; order Dipodascales; family Trichomonascaceae; genus Blastobotrys; species Blastobotrys buckinghamii (nom. inval.). The sequence goes on from JAKTSB010000104.1 coordinate 29,251, forward strand.
CTGATTCAATGCATTTTGATTCTGATTAATATTTCTTGAACTAACAGAACTAGTATTAGAATATTGTCTAGCTCTAGTTGGAATTGGAGGAGTGCTACTATTCATTGGAGGCATAATCAATGACTCAGTGATATTAGTTCTAGTACTTGATGCTGATCCTCTTCTGAAATGACTATTATCACTGCCATTATTTATATTCATCATTGATTGTGATGAGGACATTGATGGATTAATTGGACCTTTATATGATGATGCACCACCATTTAATGCTTCAAATTGTGAAACTCTACCACCAGTTAAACTTTCAAAAGAATTGGTGTTTGAGTTTTGTGGAGATAAAGTTAATGAAGCTGATGAGTTATTAGAGTAATGTGATTGAGCATGACCAACATGATGTTCATTAACTAAAGATGCATAAGATTGTTGAGTTGGTATTGGTATATTATTAGTATTAGCTACAGGTGGTTGTGGGATTGCAGCATTAGGTGGTTGTGGATGTGGTGGTGGAGGTGGTGATTGGGAATATTGTTGCGGTGTTGTATTAGTTGAACTACCAGCACTTGATGATGGTAGATGTTGATTCATAGTACTTGGAGTATTATTAATTGGTGAACTATTAGTACTATCACCATTCAATTGTAGTTGTTGAACCTGTTGAGCCAACTGATTATGATTATTATTATTAGAATGATGATGATTTAATTGGGGTGAGATTCTAGCATGATGCTGTTGATTTGATGAATTGGATGGATTAGAAACATGTTGGCTGATAGTACCAAAAGATTGTTGATGAGAATGATGATGATTATTTAACATTGCATTAATATCTGGAGTAGTATTACCAGCCATACTATTTGGTGAATAAACTTCCTGTCTTGATTCAGATCTTGAAATAAACATTTTTCTGGTTTCTTCATAATTTTCACTTGCAATAATAGCCAATTCATGAGCATAATTTCTTTGAAACAATGCAAATAAAGATTCATGTAATGGTCTTAAACTTGGTGGCACAACTTTACCATGGATTAATAAACACCTTTGAATAGCTGCTGCATAATCCAAGAAAGCGATTTCCATTTGTGCAATTAAATGTGAAGTATTTGGATCCTCTTTCAATGAATCATCTTCTAAAAATGCTCGATATAATTGAATACCACCATTAACTGGACTGTCAATTGAGCCAGTCATGATCAAATCTAATTTAGAAACAGTACCCTGATCAGCTTTACCAGCTTTAAATGCACTTTCTAAATCAATCATTTCATTAGTTTTAGCATCCATTAAAGTTAATGCATTTTCAATTGGTGATAATCTAACAGTTGTAACTTCTTTAACTTCACTTCGTTTAACAATGGTTGGGAATGATTGATAAGTTTCATATAAGGTCTTTTCAACCCATAAATCTAATGGTGAAGTATTACCAGGTAATGGTCTTGATAATGAGAAATATCTCATATTCATTCTAGTTAAATATTCTTTAGCACCTGGTGAAGTACTTGGTAATGCATGAACTGCATCTCGAATATCATGTTCTGGTTGAACTGTTGAAACATACAAATATTGACCATCTAATTTAGCATCACTTTCTTTACTAACAATACAAGCACCTGGATAAGTTTTATGTAATCGTTCATGAATAGTTTCTAATTTTTCCCATGGTGTACCTTCAAAAATAAATTGTCGATTTCTCAAAGACCTTGGGAATCCAATACCAATATATGCAACTCGAAAATATTGAGGTTGTAATCTATCAACATTTTCAACACTATCATATAATTTTGCCAAGATTCTAGTTGCACTTGCTAATTTTTTAAAATCAAATGCAACTGATTCATATGCATTAATTAATTCTTTAGTAGCTTCAATAGCTTGTTCAAAAGCTTTACCTCTGGTAAAAGATTGAATAATATCTTCATATAATGCTTCTTTTCTTTCAAAGCTTGATTGAGCTGGGAAATTTGGATGATCACTACTATCCAATTTAATTTCATAACTCCAATCATATGCACTTGCTAACAATTTTAATGCCAACCCAGTTTGTGTATAATTTAATTTTGATCGATTCCATTGTGCAATATCATTAACATATCTTGAAAAAATTTCAACTCTATCAATATCTTTCAAAAAGTTCAAAACATTTAATGCATGGAAAATTCGATCATCATTATATGCATCACCTGGTGGGATATTATATAAGTCTAATAATAAATCTAAAAATTCTTCAACATCATCCATTAATCTTGAAATTGCTGGCCATGCTTCATCTTCTCTATCAATTTTACAATTTCTTAAATAATTCGTAAAGTTTTTCTTTTCAAAAGTTTCTGGTAAATAAGTCCTGGCTTGGAAAATATCATCTAATGAAGCAATCATTTCTCGTTGTAATCCAGTTAAATCTTCATTTAAACTCCATTCACTTACAATCATTGTATGTAAAATTTGAACCGCAACTTTTTGAACATCATGATGTCTAACTAAACATAAATTTAAAATTTCTCGAACTAATGAAGTTTCACCACCAAACATTTGAACTTGAAATCCACCAAAAACTTCTAAACCAAATCTTTGTTTATCTTCTGGTGAGGCTGGCCAACCAATTGAATTCCAAACATCACTTAATAATGAAACAGCTCTTGATCTAATATCATGGGTAATTTTCCAAATAGCAGTTCTTTTTTGTTCTGGCAAATGTTCAACTGCAATATGTTCACTACCTGCTAATTGTAAAACGGATCCCAAGAAATGATGCCATAAATTACTATTAAATTCTTCTGCATGATCAGGATTTGGAATAAATCTTGTTTTCATTAATGCTGATAAATAATCTAAACAACCCAAAACAGTTTCATGATGAACTGCTAATAAAGAAATCCAAGTCTTTGGAAATGCTGCACAATTCAACATTGCAGTACAGGCTCTTATAATATTGGATGCTAATTCACATGTCTGTTCTTGTGTCAAATTATTATCTGGCATGTTTTGAGTGTTATTACCATTAAAATGGGCAATATTAACTAATAATGTAAAAACAATACCCAATTCTAACAAAGTTTCATCGAATGATGTTTGAGTAACAACAGAATCCATAGCTCTAACTTCAAATGGATATTTATCTGGAAACAATGGTGAAAAAACTGTACAATATGCTGGTTTAGTTTGTTCCACATGAGTTAACAACTCAGTATATAATCTTGCCCCCAATGGTAATAATTGTCCATATCTTTTACAAACTTCTGGCTCTTCATGTCTAACTGGCCATAAAATTCTAAATTGAGTTGCAAAAATACCTGATAATAATCTTAATTGTTCTTTTCTACCTGGAGTGAATTCACTAGTATCGACCCAAAATTGTAATGTCCATTTAATAGTATATGCAGTAATATGAGGTCGATATTTGGCTTGTTTAAATAACCAACTTGTACTTAATTTTTTAATTAATAATAATCGCTGAGTATTAATCTTATCTTGATCAGTTCTAATACTATCAATAGCTTCAATTAAAAATTGTGCAATTTCGTCACTTGGGATAAACTGTTTCAAATTAACATACCATTCATAAATATTTTGAACTGCAACAATTTGTAATTCAATTAACCCCCGATCTTGTTTACATAAAATGTTTTTGATTGCTTCAGTGATTCTTCTCATATATTTTCTAATTGCAATTGAAACATTGGTTTGTTGTTCTTTACCTCGATCTGCATCAATTTCTGCTGATGTTGCGACTAATTGGGTAATATATTCAGAAACTTTGAATAAATTGATTAATAATTGATATCCCAATGAACTGGTATTCAATAAACATTTTTCTGTCAAAGATAAAATCATTTCACTCATACCTGCAAAATTAAATCTATTACTCATATAATCATCCCCCAAATATTTATGTTCCTTTGATCTCGCTGTAACTTTTTCTAAAGTATAAATCATTGCATGGTATAATTGTAACAAGAAATCTTCATTATCTGATGTCAAAAAATATGATAACATATCAAATAATGAATCCAAAATGTCATGGAATCTCTATAATTCGTTAGTTTTTCTCTCTTTTTTTTATTTTTTTTAGTACATACCTTGAGAAATTCAGTATCTTCAACCACTTTGAATTTTTGTAAAGTATTTGTTAATTCATCTAACCCATTCTTTTCATAAACAACCTTCCAGTTAATAACTTTTTCAATTGATAAATCAGTATTATAACCATTACCAACAAAATCAACTAAAGTATTTAAAGTTGCAACATTAATACCTTCATGAATAAAATTAATAGCTCGTTTACCACTCCAAACTCTATTACCATGCCATAATGGGATGCAACCTTGACCTAAAAATTGACCACCAACAAATAATGATAAATAAATGATTTCATTTCTTTCAAAATTACTGCAACCAACCATCTCACCAACAACTTCATTATTAAAAGTTGCAATAGATTCCCAAGTATGATGGCCATCAGTATTTGATGAATCACTGAAAAATACACCACCTGATGATGAACTCATTGTAATAGTTAAATAATCTCGGACAGTTGAAGTAGCATGAGTTAAACTCAATTTACCTAAATGAACATAAACATCATCCCGTTGTTCACTTAATGAATTGACAAATAAACTTTTTGCTAATGCAATAGCTCGATGTGAGGATTCTGATGTTAATGTTTCAATGTTTGCAACTGATGGACCTTCAAATTCTTTAACAGTACAAACAACTTGATCTGCTCTTGGAGTAATTGCACTAGATAATTGTTAGTTTTTTTTTCTCTAATATTATATAATACATACACACCACGAGGTCTACCTCGAACAATTCTATCAACCAATTCACCCCAACCACGATTTTCATCATTTGGTTCATCAGCAGAAAAATAACTTGCATACATTCTAACAGTAAAGGGTGACTCAACAGATTCTTCCATTCTAAATAAACGTGAAATATCAGCAGCACCTGCTGCAACACCTCTTCTACCATGACTTTTACCCTTTTTAGTAGCTGGTTGCTGTTGCTGTGAATCTTTTGGTTGATTACCACCTAATAATTGACTAATTGGTGTACTACCTTGAGGAGATTTTAATGGAACATCTTCATAAACTCTTGCAATTAAGAACACATCATCTTTTGTAATTGAAATTGGTAAATCTCTAAATAAAACAGCAGATAAATCGGTTAATGAAGTATCAGCTCTGATTTTGATTTTAAATGCTTCAGTTAACTGGTGAGTTTTAGTTCTTAAATTTAAATAAACTGTTAAGCCATGACCATAACCTTGGCCAACACAACTTTTGAAATCAACTAAGATATGTTTTGGAACATTAGCTTCTTTAACAATATCACCAACAACTGCATGATCTGGATAATTTGGTGCTAAAGCTAATAGCATTTGTTCTTGAGCTAATCTAACCGGACCATCTCTACCAGACATGATCTCTCCACTTGTTGGTTCTCTAACAACAATACCTCTCTTTAACATTTTGGTAATTCTTGCAATTTGCCAAACTGCCTTTTTTCTTGCAATAATTTTTTCATTTCTTGTTAATAATCCATACATTAATTTTCTTCTAATATCGTATAAATCTCTAATGGTTTCTTGAATTGTAGTAACTAATGAATAATCTCCATGTAAAAAATGATGATAAACATATGTATGATACCATTCTTTAATAACTGATGGGATATCATCAATTAAAGGTTCATCTTCCATAGTTGGTTTTTCAATACCTAATCTTAGTGCAGGAATCATAGGTAAACTTGGTTTATTACTTATATTATCAGCATCTTTTTCTTCTTGTTTAAAGTCAAACCATTCTTTAATTGTAACAATAATTGCTGGAAATACCCCAGTAACAACATTAATATCTAATGACTTTAACGCTGCATTATTGATTTTTTTGGATCTTGGTAATGGTTGATTGAAAGCAGCTTGGGCTTTTGGACTTGTAACAACATAACCTCTAAACCATTTCCCACTTGCATGACTTTCAAAAATATATACTTCATCTCCAACATTTAACGGTGTATCAATACCCGCAACAGCAGTATCAGGGTTTGGATTATATCTACCAATGGCAACACCACGACCAATTTTTGGTAATGGAGTCCATTCTTGAGTTGATTGCCGAGCTGTAGTTGAACTATAATAACTTAATTGACTATTTCGCAACTCATCTTCAGGAGATTGATGATGATGACCACTCATTGAGTTTGTCATTCTCTCTCTACACTTGATTATAACAAAGTCGCGTTGTCAAACTTTTTGATTGATAGTAAAAAGTGATATCTGAAGAACAGAGAAAAAATAGGGGAGAGAAGAGAGGGAAAAAAAAAAAAAGGTGTCTTCAAATTATTTAAGAAAAAAAGGTATCACAATAGTTTGAGAATGTATACTTTTTTTTTTTTTATTCTCGCTGGTTGAAATTTTTCTATTATTATGCATGAAAAAGCAAACAATTTTACTACTTTAAACTTTGGAAAATTCATGAATTTTAAGCGGTGGTCTGTGCGCACACTCAAATTAATCAAGTGCGACTGACAATAAAATTGATTGTCCCCCTAGAAAATGAAAGTCATTTCGCCTGGTTAAGCGCAGCTCAGAGTAGAAATGGTGAAGCGTGGAAGCTTTTTTGTACTGACTTTTGCAAGTTGCATGAAACTCACATATTCAAAGCTTATGAGTGGATGGATTGCATTTTTTGATTCTTCGAGGGTCTCACTGGTCTATAGACTTGGCTTTTGTAAAATTTCATGATCTCTGATTTTTTTAAAATTATTTTGATGGTTTGAGGACACCATATTATATATTATAATGGATATCTCAACGGTTTTTCATTAGGCAGCTGGATTTATCAAAAAATTATGACTGGTCGTGATCTGATCACAAAAAACCGTTGGACTGTTTCGAATTTTGTATTAGTGTGGGCCGTGTGCTTGAAAAAAGAGCTTAAACCCCTTCCTTGGTTCACCATGCATTGCAATTATCAATGAAGTTGTACGAAATTTTTTTTGGCATCTGGTTCCACGCCTCGTCTCAATTTCTATAGGGGTTTGGCCCCATTTTGAAACCCTCGTCAGTCCAACGTGCTGAATACGTACTTGTAGCTACTGTAGTAAATTTAAAATCTTTCTTTAACTATTCTGATTTCCTATGTACCATGAACTGCAGTACTGTATTCAATCCAGATATATTAGCACTCTAACTAGTTTAATTAGACATTGCATGTGAGTTAAAGAGCATAAATACGAAGGACTGGCTGTTAAATTAAGTTTGGTGGGCTCAGTTAAGGTTTGGTGTGGTTCTTTAGTAGCCCATACACAAGCATTAGAGGCAATTTAAAGTCTCTCGCTTATCCTTTTAGCATGAGACTCTGTGCACTTTACGGATTCAGGTTATTAAGAGAACAGTCTAAATTTGAATACCAACGTACAACGTACGTTGTACAATTAATAAGCTTGTATGTCTTTTTTTTTATTTTAATTTATAGCTCATTGTGATTAGACGGCCTTAATGAGAACCCAGGGGCTGTTACAGTACACTTGGATTTTGATGATTTAATATGGCCATTATTTATACTATTTTATAAGCTAATCATAGATTGTGAGAGTATAAGAGACTAAAGGACTCGGCTTGTAGATGATGTATAGCTTGGAACTCGAAGCTTAATATCACGATTCTGCATATAATAAGATACAGCTGAAGAAGTCTCTCTCTCTCTCTGAACTTGATGAAACTTACAAGTCCTTTCTATAATACATATTAAAACTAATGAGCCGCGTTCACTAAGGAAAGAATAATGATTAACACACTAAACTGAAAACTGCTAAAGTTACTAAAACAATTTCAATGATCTACAGTAAAAATTTCGACCTCCTAATTGATCTAGTCCAGCCCCGATTGGTGGGCTTATTATATATGGGATATATAACTATAACCCCCCTTATACATGTAGACTTCCAGGATTAAAAAACCTAGCTAGAACGTGGTTGGTTGTGTATTTATGCTTAAGAAGGCTTTGACCTCCTCTATACTTGAGTTGGGTTTTCTAGCAAGACAAACCTTGCTGTCTTCAGTATATATGAAGCTGGAATATATATACTGAAGGTCTATAGGACTTTTACCCTACAATAACCCTATTTGTAGGATGGGTGATGGGCTGAATAGAAAGATTATCCGATATACCACCGTACCATCTACTGCGAGTAGTAGGTTTAAATTTTTGATACAATTTATAATTTATAAACGAGTCTGGTTGAATCTCCAATTTCAAATTTTGGTTACAGTTATGGAAAAATTCTACCTTTTGGATTGTAGTCAAACTAGTACTAGCTAGAATTTATTAGGAAAAGGATATATAAGGTAGTAAGCATTGAGACAACTTGCCACATTAGATAAATGTTATTTCATTACATGTATATATATCAGACGAATTATAATATATCATTATTTGTTCCTGCTAGCCCGTATCTTAGAGCTTTCGTTATAATTATGATTTATATCGATCGATTATAAATTAGATTTTCAAAGGTGGTAATCAATCAATATTGCAATATCGATCGGTCCATCCATCATTGCAATGCATGGATATATATATTATAATGAACAACTTGGAAATCTGACGTTTAACGGTCAAGATCGGATCTCATTGTGCCATCAAAATGGTTTATCGACCGCGTAGCAGTAATTATAACATCCATCATGATACGGAGTTGATCCAAGGGTTGGTTTCTATGAAAAAAACTTACAAAAGTCAATGCAATTGAGAGAGAATTTAAAAAATTAATGGGAATTCACTGTTCCTACCTCTTGTGGATTAATTCAGCTTGGCTTATGGTGAAAGATTAAGGAGTGCCTGGACTGGTGAGTTGAAACAATTTTGTGAATTTTGTGTTTGGCACAGTATCTATAGAATTTGAGGGGGTCAATATGTAATTAAAGGGTGCATAAAGTCGAGCCCGCTAAGGCACCGACTAACTTATTTAGTACATTGATAGAGTCCATTTAAAGCATGCATAAACCGTTGCTACAGTTTTGTAAAGTAAGCTAACAATTTTTATGTGTGTATGGGCTGTTTATACTTTAATTAAGACTGCTATCTGACAAATACATCACCTGATAAGCTTTCTTGTTATTTGAGTCTAGAAGTTACAGTTTGAGTGACTCTGATCCTTTAAAGATTCAAAATTCCTTCAAGGCCGGTCGTCACGATAAATTGAAATCCTCTAATGTTGAGATGATGGTAATTTTAAGTTTTGGTTAGCGTAAATGACAAGTGTGGGGTTAGATAATAACTTTAAATTGGCAATCTAATTAAACTACAAACACAATTGATTTGAACCAAAGCATACAAGGATGAATTTCAAATTTACTTTAGTGTTCAGAACGTACAACGTACACTTAAGTATGTACAATTATAAAATATATGCATCATCCATGGATGGCTAACGCATGATCGATAGAGCTAGAAAGTTGTCTTTGAAATTTCAAAATGAGACAAACCGTTATATGCTTAAATTTACCTTGATTGTAATGACTCAAGCTTGATTCTTCGAAGATTGGTTGGGTAGTAACTACTCATTAGACCTTGAAGACTTAATGGTCAAGGTACACTTGAGTATCCAATATTTGAGCTTGATCGAATCTAATATAGCAGTCGGATTACGATTAAAATTATTAAGCTCTTGACTCCAAAAAATGGATAGGTGTACACGTCTATATATATATAGTCTATCAGTTAAATCCATTTTTTTTTTAGGTACCATTTGGTATATCATATATGGGTCAATAACCTTAACCTTAACTTAAACTGAACAGCCAAACTAGACCCTATTTGAACTCTCTGACTCTCTCCACATTTCTTGACCAACCTCTCGTTGCAAGAATGGGGACCAGAGTCTAAGCACCAGCAAGCCAATCACAATAATGCAAAAAATCGAAACTAAAATTGAGGAGCTCTATCATAGATATGCATATATACGACGCCCTCGCAAAATAAAATAATCTTTAACAATAAAAAAGCCGTTGAAGCAAGTTTTAAATCTACAAGCCCAAAAGCTAAGCTTGATTTGTAACGGTTTTTTTTTATGTGGTGGTGCTCGATCCCCATTTAAATTATCAATTGTTTTACGATTATCTTGAACAACTTGGGCCACCATAGGAATTATTTTTTAACTTATTAAATGCAGTCGATATATATATGATACCAATCCCTATTAATTCTATTATTAACTGCAAGCTTAAGGACATTCTGCATCATGATGCAGTCAGCGCGATTTGATATTTGCGTAACCGTATAAAAGCTTACTTGGGTACAGCAAATTCACCTTTAAACTGGGTTTTAACACGAAGTTTCTGAGAGCCTTAGCAGTAAAAGGAAGTTTATTTCTTAAGGGGTTTGAAGTATCCTAAATAATTCTTCATGATCCTTGTCAATAAAGACACTAATTTTACGACGTATCCATCATCACTTAAGACACAGTTGGTGGCCATCAACTACCTGCCATTCGGATGGTACCACTATATATAGTATAGTATACTGGTACTGGTAGTCAAGCCAGCTTAGGGTAAAATTTTTTACACCATGCTCACTTCTAAATAATTATTATAATATATGATGAATATCAGAGTGGATTCTATAGTTTTTACTGTATATATATATATATATATATATTGGATGGGGCCCCTACTGTACCATGAATTCATAAGAAAACTTCCCCATTAAAAATGTAACACCTTATTAATTTCAACCCCATAACTTCAGGAAAAAGGTTGATATAGCCTTTTTATGTAGGCTGTAGCTGTCAAATTCTGTAAAGACACCAAGTGCAACCTTGGATATACCAGACTGTGAAATGATTTTGGACGCTTAAAATTCTCCACTATATATATGCTGATATTTGGCACCTTTTCAATAAATCATGCTCACTATACTTCACTGTGCTGTATGTTATAAGTAAACTATCCTATAGATATATACATAGTGAATAAGCGAATTCCTGCTATACCATATGTATACAATTAATCAACATTTCTGATGCAACTATATTACGACTGTATTAATGCAGGTGATAAAAAAGAGTAAGGTGAGGCGCCTTTAGGCGTTGATGCTTCACTAAAACCTATAATCTACCATGGCAGTATTTGAACCACTTAGAACGTATTGGCATCGTCAATATTGCAAGTACGAGTTTTCCATCCAAAATTACATTTCTCTCTTAAGAATAGCACGGGCTTTCCATTATAATCTCAAAGGTAGCGAGTCACTATCTTTCGATATAATTCAAGTGTGGATATCAAGTGGAAACGCGAATACTACTTGGTATAGCGTGCATTGAAGTTAATTAAGCTTGCTCAAGTTAAGCTGCCTTCCTTAGATGAAGCCACTTTACCGCCTATAGTTATAGATTGTATGTTATATTTAGAATTGATCCTTGGGCTAGCCAGCAGCAAATTACAACTATAGATATTGTGATAAGTTGTTACAATTGCTTCATGAATGTTTATACCGAAAACAGTTGAAATTGACGAATTAATCAGTATTTTCAGATATTTTATTCCTAAATAAATTTGAAAAATATTCACATTGAACGCCTAGCTAGATATATGTCCAGTATTCTCATTCATAAATTTAATATATATAGCAACTAATGATTACAATATATATATATATAAAGAAATTCGATAATTTAATCTTTATAACTGGTACCAAAACTAGCTATTAGTCCATTTTAGGTGATGCGGCTTAATTAAATTTTTTGTTTAGCGCCACATATGTATAATGGTACTAATTCAGGTACGCCATGTTGATCACCTTCATTGCAATGTTATATCCAAAGCTGGGAAGGTAATTTAGAAACTAACCTATAAGGTACTGCTTTACTATCAAATTATCATAAGTATCGACTCATATAGAGCCTAATATTATTCCAAGCAAATTAGAAGTATCTATTGACTATCTATAATGATTCTAAATATTCCAAGAAATATTCTAATGCAAGTTGTGAAAATTTTTCCATGTTCAAAGCTCTATCTTTAATACCAGTATCTTTTGTAACTGATTGCTCACCATCTTTACTAGCAATAGCTATAAAACATTGACCAGCATTCAAACCAGGACCAGCCCAACCTGTTTCTGATAATGAATAAGTAGCACCTAATTCAAACCTTAAGTTTCTTGCCAATCTTTTTGCAACTTCCTCACAGGGCCCTCTATATTGTTAGCACAAGATTCCCATATTTGATTGACTTACGTGTAGTTTTTGACTTCTTGTTCACTCCATCCACTTAGTTTCAGCCGTGAGTTCAGAGAATAAGTTAGTGTACCCCCATGATAATACGTTGAAGCACCAGCCACAGATACTATATAAGCACTGATCAATCCACCACAGGCTGATTCTGCCACTGATATGGTTTCATTTCTTTCTGTTAGTAATTGTCCAATTCTTTTTACTGTCTTTTTGATATCTTTTTGAGGAAACTCCATCTTGAATAACTTTTAATGATGTATTAATAACAATGTAATTAAAAAGCAGGGTTCAAGACTCGAAAAATTAAATTTCATCATCAATCAATTATTACTGGTTTCACAAATTAATGCCACTTGAGGACCGCTATCGTGCTTAAGGGCTAGGATTTGCTAAGCCGTACTACAAGCCTCACATTTATATTCTACTTGAGTCTAACAAGGCTTGAACTTACTGCGTGTGAGAATATCGGATCGGAGCATAAAACCCTCCACAGAGCAGGGTAATGCTTTTTACACGCTTAAAAAGCTCAGCAACCTCCCAACGTTAAAGATGAAAACTTAACACCCAAAAAAACACATTGAGATCAGAAATCAACTTCTTTTTGATTCTTTTTATTTACCTTTTATAAATCTATAGACGCCACAAATCATTTTCACAGTTAATTACACAATGTCTTCACAAGTTCTAGCATTCAAAGCAGGTTTAGTAGATTGGGATGAAAACACCAAAAAGGCAACACCAAAAAGAGGTCAAGGTTTGGTCACAATCTCTGCAAGTCCAGATGATACATCATTATATACATTCCGATGGGATCCAAGAGGTCAATATAAGAAAAAATGTCCAGAATCAGATCGTGTAGATTTATTGTTATTCCCAGGTGATACTTTATGGGAGCATGTTTCAGAATGTAAAGACGGACGTGTATTTGCATTATCATATAAAAGTTCTGGTCAACGAATGTTATTTTGGATGCAATCTCCAGTTAATAACGGTGAAGTCAATGAATTAACCAAAGAAGATCAATCAATTACCACTGAGATCAGAAAAATTCTGGAAGATGAATCAATGATGGAAGTTGATGAAGATATGCCACAAGCTGATGATTTACAAACTCCTAATAGGTAAATATTCCTTTTTTCTAAAAAAAAAAAAAAAAAAATCTTAAAAGAAGCATGTACTAATATTTATTTTAATAAAGAGATCAAAGTTCTAGAATTGCTGACCTGGCTAATGCTTTCCGACAGCAGAGTGGCCAATCCGTTGAAAGTACTACTACTAATAATAATAACGCCGCTTCAAGTGGGAGTTCATACCCAGTTACCTCAATTAAAGATTCAATTCCTATTTCAAAATTTGTTGATTATATTAATTCTTTATCAGACTCAGAGACTGAAAATTTATATCAACATATTCCGGAAGGTATGGAAAAAAATCGAGAAAATCTGATTAAAGTTGTTAGATCTTCTCAATTTTCACAATCACTAGAATCGTTCGGATCCGTATTAAACAATCATGGTGCTGGTGGTGTAGTTAGTCAACAATTGGGCTATCCATATAATGGCGAGTTTGTTGAAGGATTTTTGAAAGGTGTTAGAGATCAATCAAAAAAAGAACATGAATCTAATGATGATTCAAATAAAATGGAGGAATAAGTTTCCTTAGTTTTTTTATTCAAACAAAGATTTCTTGTATTCAAGCTACGTGATTTTTTGTTATTTATTTCCTGTATTATTTTTATCTATTAAACTTGATTCTATTAATCTTTGTTCGTGAACATGTGATTCTCTTATTTGTGATAAGTTAAAAGAAAAATCTTAACAATAGCCAAATTGATCTTCAAAGCATCTATAATTATTCTTAGATGGCTGCCTTATTTATCCTTATATTGTGGTCATTGATTGCAAATAAGATTGTGAGTATTTAAGACAAATAATTCGCCATTATCTCTGATAAAAGCTCAAGGCAGAATTCCAAATTTATGTTAATCTATTACATTATCTCAGGAAAGCTTGAAAATTCGTTAGGAATCCCCGTAGACAGAAATTTCATGCACTTACCAATGGAAGTTTAACAGCTTAGCGCTGAAACCGCTTAAATTTACACTTTATATCCATGCATATATTAAGGATCATCCCATTCGATGATAAAAATACCAAAAAATTGGGTCAATCTCTATCACTTGTATGAAATTCTAGCTTATGGGGCAAAATAACCTAAAATAAATCTGTGCTCAATCTTTAAATTTACTGGTTCAGATCTAGAACATTAACGTTCAACTACAATTTATTGGTATATATGATTCGAGTTGTAAAATTACTATATACAATTGTACATAGATTTCATAGACTGATTTGAATTTTAAAATAAAGCTTGCATGCGGTTTTACGTGATTTTTTATAGCTTAAAAGATAGAATGAAAGATTGGATGAAGATTCTATCCAAATGCTCATACTTGAGCGAACTGGTATTAACTTTTTAATTATAGATGTGCCTAAGAAACGATCGATCTTATAATCTTGACATATGTTGAAGTTTAACCCTTAATCGATAGTTGTAGCTATAGAGATCAGATTTATCTATAGATCTCCCTATTTTTTTTGGAGACATCCAATATGAGAATATTATGAATAGCACAGCCTAAGTGCCAGCTCTCAATTGAGAGCTCATGATTACTTAAGTGTCAACTAGAAATTAACTATCCCTCAGCTAGCGCGTTGATTGTTAACTGACATGTCATTTACCAAATTATACCCAAATATCCCGATGATCGTCGATCGTTATTAGTCTTGTAGATTCTGTTTTTATAACTGATGGATATCTGATGATCTCGAGTGAAAAAAATGGCCAAACTCCTGAGACTTCAATACACGTAAAGCTGTGACAAACCACCTTATTACAGCTGGTGCAGTTTGAAAACATTTATTGAAATTTCAGTGCGGGTACTTAAGCATTTTTCCAAATAAAAAAGCCAATTTTGAGGTGTAGAACCTAATTACTAGGGCTGTATTCATGCAGCTATAGTATTAGTTCAATTCAATCACAACGACAAAGCTCAATTAAAGTATCGATTAGTGATAAATGTTAATTGCATCCAAAAAACACCTATATAAACATCCATGGTTGGAGTAGGTTAGGGTATTACAATACTTTTAAATTGGTTTTCAATTTATTTTTGACTGAACCATGGTTGATGACCCCCCAATTAAAGTGGTGATACATTTCTTTTTCATCATGCGTGTTCTGACCAAAATGTAACCCCTTTTTTCCGCACACACACACCCATACCACCAAATTTCAACACACCAAAAAATTGTTGTTTTTTTTTTTTACCAAAACTTTTTTCTCTCTCTTTTTTTTTTCTACTCAATTGTTAGAAATATATTTACAGACTGTTTTTTTTTCAAAATTCAATACACCAACTTTAATCCGTTAATACCTAATATATTAATAAAATACCCTCAAAATCGACCTACATTTGCAAGTAGTAGAAAGATAGATACAATAATTGTTATAATAATCTAATTACCCAGTTTATATTTTTAATTTTGGTTATTAGTAAGTATTTTTCATCAAAATACCCCATCGGTGGTTTTTTAAATCCAATTCTCGTGTGCGGTTAATTTATAAAAATAATAAACTAACAGCTTTGAATAGTAAATAATGTCTAACGACAGTGATGGGATTAAGTCCCATCTCAAAGACATTGAGGCCAGGATGAATGCAACAAATCAGATATCCGATGCCATGAAACAAGCAGAAGATGAATTAGAAAATAGAATTAAAGAACTAACACAAGGCGGTGGAGATGTTCAAAGTGACGAACAAACTAAAGAACTAAGAGACAAGTTAAAAGATATGCAAGAACAATATAATGATATTCAACAAGAATCAGAGTTCATGAGTCAAAATGTAAGTAAATTTTAATTAGAAGAAGTGTACTAACAAAAGTTAAGCAATTGACAGGAACTGGACAAGCGACAATTTCGCCGACCAAGAAAGCACCAAGACGACAAGCTAGTAAACATCATTCTAAAACGAGTGATGTTGAATTTGCTGCTGGGTTGAGTGAAGGACTGTTAGCTCAATGTCGACAATTACAAACAATGGTAACTGATCGAGATAAAAAAATCAAAGATTTGGAATCCGATCAAGATCAGTTGAAAAATAAAGCCAATTCAATGGAAGCTAAAGTTATTTCATTAACAGAATCAGAAGGTATGTAAAGTTATAATGAAATGAACCAAACTAACAATAAAATAGAGCGATTTAAAGATGAAAATTGGAATTTAGAATATAAACTTCAAGAATTAAAGAAACAATTAACTAAGCATACTGAAGATTTGAATAAAGCTACCAATGAATCTAATAAATTAGAAAAAGATAAAAATACCCACATTGAAACTATTGAATCTTTAAAAGTTACAGAATCACAACTAAGAGATCAAATTGCATCATTAAAAACAAAATATGAAAGTGAAAATAATCAAATTAAGAAAGAACAAGAAGATTTAAGAGCTGAAAATGCTGCATTACATCAAAATGTTACTGAATTAACTAAAGAATTAGACTCGCGACCAATTTTACTACCTCCAACAAATGATTTTCAATATAATGATGATGATTTGAATAATTATAGTGAACAATATGAATTTGATACACCAGAAAATTCACCACCAATTTCACCAATTAAAGCAACACCATCAAGAAATTCAGCATTAGAAGCAGAAACAGTTAAAAGTTCATTAGGTCATGCTCATCGAATGGTTACAAATTTGAAAAAGGCATTACAACGAGAGCGAAGTGAAAAGACAGAATTGGAAAGAATGTTGGCAGATGCAAGAGGTGATTCAAGTTCAAGTCAACCGAAATTAAGAAATAAACGTTCTAAACATTTGAAACCAGCAACTGGTATAAGCTTAGGTACTGGTAATCGAAAAGTTAAGAGTAGAGTTTATCAATCAGAATCAGATGCAGATTTGGCAGGTACTGCTGTTGGCCAAAATCATGATGGGTGGGAAGAAACTGCAAGTGAATCTGAATTTCAATCAGCATATGAATCAGCAAGAGATGATCCAACTGATACTGATAATTATCAAACTGGGTTAGAAACCATGGATGAAGATTCTGATGGTCAAAATACTGAAACTGAAGATTCAGCAGCACCAAATTTTGCATTAAATACTGTTATTACTAGTTCAGATGAAGAAAACAGTCAAGATGAAAATGATACTCCAAGAACTAAACAACGACGGAATTCAAGATATAGAAAACGATCACAATTTACTTTACGACCAGGTTCAAATGATACTACACCAATTAAACAGCAGAGTTTGGCTAATGAGTTCATGTCTGCCGAAGATGTGGAACAACATGCGGCTGATTTGGGATTAGTTACCATGACCGTGGAAGAACACGAAGAGTTATTAAACAGCAAGAATTTAGGTCGATCTGAAATTGAAGCATTTGCAAATGAATTAAACTTACAATTAATTGATACTACTGAATTGAATAAATTGAAAGAAGATGTTAAGCAAGTTGATAACAGTGATTTTATTACTCAACAAGCAGCCAAATTTGGTTTGGTTGCTATTAGTGCTGAAGAATTTGCTAAATTGAAAACTCCAAGTAAAGAAGATATTAGTAAATATGCTGAATTGCATGATATGAGAGCCATTGATATTGATGAACATGATAAATTGGTTAATGACCATGACACATTATCTAAAAAACTTTCAGAATTGGATAATAAGCATTCATCTTTATTAGGTGAGCATGATAAGTTAACCAATGATTTTAATTCTCATAAAGGTGAAAATGCTATTTTGATTGGTATTCATGATAAACTGAAATCTGATCATGATAAGTTAGTTGGTGAAAATACTAGATTGGTTGATGAACATGGTGAATTAACTAATACTCATTCTAAATTAAATGGTGATTTCGTTGCATTAAATGATAAATATACTAAATTATTTAGTGATCATGATAATTTAGTTGATGATCATGATAAATTGGTTGATGATCATGAACAATTAGTTAATAAACATGATAAGTTTGTTACTGATTATGATATTTTAAAGACTGACTTGGAAACATCTAAGAAAGAAATTGAAAAATTAGAAGCTGAACAATCTGAATCATTAACCAAATATGAGGCATTAGAATCCAAGTTGGATGAATTGGAAAAATCAAATGTTACCAATTTAGCATTAGTAGATGATTTAAAGAACCAATTAGCTGAGTCAAGTAAATCACATGAAGAATTGACTAAAGAATATGAGCAAGCTAAATTAGCCCATGAAGAATTAATTAAACAACATGATGAAATTAAATCTACCCATAAAGAATTATCCAAAGAACTTGATGATTCCAAGGTATCTCATCAAGGTATTGTTGAACAATTAACCAAATTACAAACTGATCATGATACTTTAGTTGAAGAACATGGTAATCTAACTAAAGAACATGATCAATTGAACAACACTCATGATGAATTATCCAAAACTCATAATGATTTATTAACTAACCATAATGAATTAACAACTAAACATGATGAATTGTTAGCAACTCATGGTGATTTAACAAGCAAACATGAACAATTAACTAATGATCATGGTGATTTAACTAATAAACATGAACAATTATTCAAAGATCATGGCGATTTATCAACTAAACATGAACAATTAGCCAAAGATCATGAAGATGTTACTAGCAAACATGAACAATTAGTCAAAGAGCACGATGAATTGAATAAAGAACATACAAGAGATCTAACTGAGGAAGAATTGAAACATCGTGCTAATTCAATTGGTCATGTTGCTATTATTAATCAAGAATATTTCGAATTGGTTAGAAAAGTTAAATCACCCACTTTGGAAGAAGTTAAAGCTAATGCTGATCATATGGATAATGTTGTTTTACCAAAAGCAGAATTCAATCAATTAACTCAATTAGCAAATAATCCAACTGAAGATGAATTAAGAGCTAAAGCAGATTCAATGGGATTAGTATTATTAGAGATTGCTGATTATAAAGAATTAAAACGACAAGCTGAAAAACCAACTGCTGAAGAAGTTAAACAACACGGGGAAAGATTAGCTTTGGCTGTTGTTGGTCAAAATGATTATAATCAATTATTGAATAATGCTAATGAGCCAGGTTTGGATCATTTAGTTGATAAAGCCAAACAACACAAATCTATTGTAATTCATGAAGATGAATATAATGATTTATCAAAGAAAGCTAATGAACCAGATTTGGATCATGTTACAACAAGAGCCACAGCATTAGATCATAAAATTATCCCATCAAGTGAATATGGTCAATTAATGAAACGAGCTGATGAGCCAGATGAAAACCATATCAAATCTAAGGCATCTGCTTTAGGTTTAATTGCATTAGCATTAGGTGAACATGAAAAATTATTAAATCCATCAAAGGATGAAGTTGTATTAAAGGCTAAAGATCATAACTTGGTTACAATGGATAAAGAAGCACATGATGAGTTAACTAGAAGTGCCAATTCACCAACTGTATCTGAACTTCAAGCTAAAGCTCAATCATTAGGTATGGTTGCTGTTGAATCTAAAGATTATAATATTTTGGTTGATAAATTAGAAAATCCAACAATCGAACAGGTTACTGAACAAGCTACTAAATTATCACTAGTTGCAATTCCAAAGGGTGAATTAGATCAATTAGAAAATCCATCGGTTGAAAAAATTGAAAAATTAGCATCAACTCATGGGTTAATTGCAGTTCCAGTTGGTCAATATCAATCAATTAAAGAAACTGCTGAAGCACCACCAACTAAAAGTTGGGTTGAATCTGCTGCTGTTACTTTAGGCTTATCGGTTTTGGGTAAAGATGAATTGGATAAATTGAAACAGCCACCACCAGAACCAACATTAGATGATGCTAAAAAAATTTCATCTAAAAATGATTGTATTGTTGTTAATAATGATGAATTTAATAAATTACAAAATCCAGATATTGATGCAGTCACTTTACATGCTAAAAAACATGGCCATGTTTTGGTTCCAGAAACTGAATATAACAATTTAATTAAACCATATAAACCAACTAAAGAAGAATTAGAGGCTAAAGCAAGTGAAATGGGATTGGTATTAATTAGTGAAACTGAATATGCTAAATTAACTAGTGAATTATCTAAGGATGAATTAACCAATAAGGCAAAAGGTATGAATTTAGTACTATTACCAACTGGTGATTTCAATGAATTATCAAGTCGACCAAAAGAATATAATCCATCTAAAGATGAAATTTATGATCATGCATCTAAACATAAATTACATGTATTACCGGTCTCAGAATTTGATACGTTGTCTAAACAAGTTAATGAACCATCTAAAGGCGTTTTGGAAAAATCAGCTGCTAATAGAGGTTTGGTATTATTACCAGTATCTGATCATGAAGAATTAAAACGAAAGATTGAATCACCAACTAAAGAGGAATTGAACAAAATGGCTTCAGAATCTGGTTATTCATTGGTTACTGTTGGTCATTTGCATGATTTGGAGAATAAAGCTAATGAACCTTCAAAAGATGTTGTTTTAAGTCAAGCTGATAAATTAGAATTAAAAATGTTACCAAATAAACAATATAACGAATTGGTTAGAAAAGCTAATGAACCTACTGTTGATGAATTAACGACTCATGCTGAAAAGAATCAACATGTTATCTTACCAGTTAAAGATCATTTAGAATTGAAACGATTAGCCAATGAACCAACAAAGGATGAAATTATTCAACATGGTAAAAATAGTGATCTACATGTATTACCAGCATCTGATTATAATTCATTGGATGAACAAATTAAAAATCCATCTGATGATTATTTAAGCAAACATTCTGGTGATAGAGGGTTGATTATGGTTCCAGTTGATGTTCATAATGATTTGAAACGAAAAGTTGAAGAGCCATCAAAGGAAGAAATTATTAAGCATGGTAAAAAGAATGGTTTACATGTATTACCATTACCTGAATATGAATCATTATCCAATCAAGTTAACAATCCAAGTGATGAATTTTTGGAAAAACATTCTAGTGATCGAGGTTTAGTAATGCTACCAGTTGATGAACACAAAGAATTATCAAGAAAAGCTACTGAACCATCAAAGGATGAAGTTTATCAATATGCAATTAATCATAAATTACATGTATTACCAGTTGAAGAATATGAACAATTAACAAACCAAGTTAAAAATCCATCAAAAGATTCATTAGAAAAATTAGCATTAGCAAGTGGATTGGTATTGTTAAATACCCATGATCATGATGAGTTAAAGAGAAAAGCAGAAGCACCATCAAAAGAAGAATTAACAACATTAGCAACCCAGTCAGGTCATGCATTAGTATCAGTTGGTCATTTACAGGAATTAAATAATCAAGCATCAAATCCATCGAAAGAAGTTGTATTAGATTCAGCTAAACGGTTAGAATTAGAAATGATCCCGTTAGAGCAATATAATGAATTGGATAGAAAAGCTAATAACCCAACTATTGATGAATTAAAAACTCATGCTACCACTCATGATTTGGAATTATTGCCTTCAACTAAATTAAAAGAGTTGAATCGAAAAGCTGAAGAACCAACTAAAGGTGAAATCGATTTATTATGTGAACAGTTAGGATTAGTTGCTTTATCAAAGGCTGATTATGAGCAATTGGAACAAAATGCTGAAGAACCAGATCGAGATTTATTACATAAACATGCTATTAGAATGGGATTAGTATTATTAACAACCAAAGAAATTGATGATTTGAAGAGAAAAGTTAATGCTCCAACTAAAGAAGATTTGGAACAAATTGCAAACAAAAAAGGTTGTGTATTGTTAACTAGAGAACAATATAATTCATTA
Source organism: Blastobotrys buckinghamii (nom. inval.) (assembly GCA_030579975.1). Lineage (NCBI taxonomy): Eukaryota > Fungi > Ascomycota > Dipodascomycetes > Dipodascales > Trichomonascaceae > Blastobotrys > Blastobotrys buckinghamii (nom. inval.). Next base: position 51,366 of record JAKTSB010000104.1, read on the forward strand.
AGTGATAAAGCTGAAAGATTAGATAAACAACAACATGGTGGAAATGCATTATTGATGAGTGGTGTTGCTGCTAAACGAGACCATTTTGAAAAAGTTATTAAAGAAAGTCAAAATTCAAGTGGTAGTGCAAGTGGTGATAAGATTGTTGAAAGTATGAAGAGTTTAGGTTATGTCCCAGTTGCAAATGATGAATATAAACGATTAATTGAGAATCAACAAGCATTTGAACCATCCAAGAGAGAGATTTTGCGACATGTTAAAGGTTTGGGTATGGTTGCTATTCCTGCTGATGAATACAAATCATTAGTTAAAAAGGGTCATGTTAGTACACCATCAGTTAGTAGTGATATTTTGGAAGATGCTTCAAATAATGGTAGTGGATCTCCAAGAACTCCAAGAAGTCAATCTGATAAAAATATTGCTGGAAGTCCATCTAAAGGTTCACCTGTTGTATCTGGTTTGGAAATGCAAAGTGTTCCATCTGAATATTTAGCTTCATTAAGAAGAATTGTTGAACAACCAACTAAAGAAGATGTTGAAAATCTGGCAAAGAAATTTAATATGGTTGTTGTTGATGAAAATGAACATAATAGTCATGGTGGTGAATTGGCCGCTGGTGCATTAGGTGTTGTTGCTGGTGGTTTTGCAGGTACTGAGTTATCTAAAGAAGGTGAAAAAGAAGAAGAAATAGAAGAAGAGGATGTTGTAAAGGTTCCAACTGAAGAATATGAACGATTGAAAAATTATACTGCAGATGAAGAGATTATTGCAGCAAGAGCTAAAGAATTGGGGTTGGTATTAATGACTACTGATGAATATATGGATGCTACATCTAGAAAATTATCCAAGAAAGAATTGAATGATATGGCTAATGAAGAAGGATTAGCAGTTGTTGATAAATATGAATATGAAGATTTACAAAAACCAATTGTTGATAGAGCCAAAGAATTTGGATTAATTGTTTTAGAAGAATCCGAATATAATGATTTAAATAAATCACTAGAACAACAAGTTCAAGCAAAAAATATGATTATGGTTCCAGCAAATAAAATTATTTTGGATGAAAAAGATTATAAAGAATTGAATAAACCATTAGAAGACCAAGCCAAATCTAAAAACATGGTATTGGTACCAATTAATAAATCAATGACAGAAAATGAATTGAAAATGGAAGCTGAAAAATTGGGATTCATTATTATGCCAAATAGTGATTATGATAGAATGAAGAGAATGTCAATTTCAAGTGATACCAGTAGTTATGTTTTGACAACTAAAGAAATTCAACAGCATGCAGATTCTGCTGGTTTGAAAGCTATCCCGGTTGCTGAATATGAAGGTTTACAATTGTTTAATACATCATCTCAAACTAAAGATAAAATGACTGAAGATGAATTAGCACATCATGCTAAAGAATTGGGATTGATTTTATTAAGTTCAAATGAATTTAGAAGATTGTCCAATCCAACACCATTACCAATTCCAAGAACACCACCTGAAAAGAGATTAACTTTTGAAGATATTCGATCAGAAGCAAAGAAATTGGGATATTCCATTGTACCAGAGAATACTAATACTAATAATAATAATAACACTAATGTTCCACAATCTGCAAGTGAAGCTACTTTAAGAGAAGTCCGAGGCTCACCAGTTGTTGTAAATAATAATAAACATCAAACTGGTCAAAGTGCAGTCTTTGAAGATGGTGCAAATACTACTGGTAGTGAATATACTGGTGAATCAAGAAGAAGTTCATTATTACCATCAGTCGTTGAAGATGGTATTGCTAGAAATTTCAGTACTGGTAGTTCACAACGACAATTAATGGAAGCTCCAGAAATTAATACCATTCATCATAGTCCATCAAGTCAATTGAATGCGAATGTTGCAAGTTCAAATGTTACAATCACAACTAATGCTTCAATTAATGAAAAGACTTTGATTGCATATGTTACTCAAGTTATGTTGGGTGAATATTTGTACAAATATACTAGAAGAATGGGATTAAACGGTATTAGTGATAATCGACATGAACGATATTTCTGGGTTCATCCATATTCTGTTACATTGTATTGGACTCAGGATAATCCATTTATGGAACAACGAAAATCATCTACTAGAGCTCGTCAAGCTTCTATTCTATCAGTTGAAAGTGTTGACGATCATAACCCATTACCACCAGGTATTTATCATAAATCATTATTAATTAAATCTACTGAACGAACTTTCAAAATTACTTGTCCAACAAGAAAGAGACATAATATTTGGTATAATGCATTACAATATTTATTAAAACGAAGTGCAGATGGTTTAGATTTAGATAATGATTTGGAAGAAGAAGAACGATTATATGGCTCAGTTAATGAAGATGATCTGGATTATAATAATGATTCTAATTTTGCAAAAGAAAGAGCAAGAACTGTTAGCGGTGGTAGTGGTGGAAGTGGATCAAAGAATAATATGGGTAATGCTAGTATAGGTAGTAGAACTCCTGGTGGGAAAGCATTAAGTTTAAGAAGAAGTTTAGCTCCAGAGATGAATACTAGATCAAGTAGACATCCTTCAACCAGTTCATTTCATCATGCTAGAACATAAGTGGTAAAAGGGTGATGATTGAATAAGTGTATTGTATTTTTATTGTTATATTTTTTATTATTTTACTATTATTATTTACTATTAATTTTTTTGTAATTCTATATTTTTTATTGTTAATGTTATGTTATTTTGTTATTAATTTTGTCTTGATTGAATGTAGGTGTTGGTTTAACTATTTATTCTTGTATTTGAACTAAGCTGATATATTGAGTATATTTTAGTTATCTTTGTGAGTTTTTATATATCAAGATAAGCTTAATTATGACCATAAGAATTGACAATATTGATTGACTAATTAATCTAAAATATGGTTAATAATAATCTTTCAGATATTTGCACGTCAAGATATCAATTATAAATAAATTGACAAAAACAAAAATGCTAAATAATGATAAATGCACCACACTAGCTTGATTAAAAAAGTTTTAATTCAAAAAGTACACTACCTGAAGATGTATTTTTGATATATTATCTATATATAGCTTTACCATAGTTGCTATTCATTCATTGTTGCCATGAAGTTCTCGAGAATCTTCGCAGACGGGGTAAGAAGATCATTATTGAATTAGTCTAGGCGAGTCTCAGATAAGTAGCTACTAGAGATTAATTAAATTTATCGATTTAAATTAATTGAAATTTCAAACATGCTTTTAAATTGCTATTATATTTTTAGTTTCAAATAGCTACTGGTGCTATCTTGTATTCAGAATACAAGAGGTATTGAAGAATTTAGATATATAATGGTTTCTACTCATAGATCTTGGATGAGTTTAAATGTATGCATGCATGATATATAGGTATATATTTTTATAGAATTCATAATTTTTACAATGTTACAGTAATTGAGAACACATCTTAGATCTTCATCTAATACTATAATATATAATGGCTATTGTGATTATCCGGATGATTAGAACATGGTCACTATAGTTAATTAGAGGGTGGCAATTGCAACAACACACTACCACGGATACCCATGCAAATCATAACAGCTATAGGTAAGGTAGCATATATCTCCCAATCTAAATGCAGTTAGCGTCATTTGAAATTATAGCAGTAGTAAGTATCTATATCAAACCACTCAGCTACCCAATAACTATAGTATACTCTAGCACTGTGCTGTACATTGTTTATCCGTATTGACTCCCCATGGCCCCATAGCTACAGTAAGCTAGTCTAGCAACGCTACGCCTTACTGCTGAAACAAGCATATTAGCAGCAAGACGTCACACACTCCAACTTAAAACCTGCAAGCTCGCTAACCTCCGATAATGACCCAAAACAATTCTTAAACTGGCCTAACCTTATTCCCCGGCAATTACCGCATCAGATATTTAAAACGTTCACCCTCGATCAACTCAATTGAGAATTCCATTCACTCATTTTCAGCATTTTCAAGGCAATACCTCAAACTTCCTTACCATAGTCTAGATTTCGATCGTTAAAACTGGTATAAATACATCAACCAATCCATTTCATTTTTGCAAATTTCATTATAAATTTTTTTCACAAAACAAGCACAAGAAAATCTTAATTTTTTCACTCAACGTTGGAAATTTCAGGGGGATCTTTTTTATAAGTTAAATAATCATTAGAGGAAGTATTACAGTGATTGTAACAGGTTATTCGGAAATTGAAGGAAAGAAAAGAGAAATTATGTGCTTTTATGATTATCAAGGAAAGTATTATGATTGTAAGACTAAATTGTGTCCTAAATCATCTAAGTATGAAGGTGAGAATTTGAAGAGATAAGTTATAAAGTTATAGGGGAATGTACATGTGATTAGTTTGATATGATGATGCTTATAGGGGAAAATAATTCTTATTCGAGCTGGACTTGTAGCTATTGCATCAGAATGTTTGATTTATTTACTAAATTCAGAGATGTTAACTTTGCATATGGTTATGATTTTACGTTTTGTGTTAACTATTTATGTAATTATGAATGCTAATAGTATCATTTATTTATTATTTTAATGATGAGTTTCTCGTATATATTGGTATCTAGGTACTGCAATTAATTGGTTAGTTATGAACTCTTTTTGCTATACATGTTTAGACTTTATATATACCTCAACGATCGAGTTGAAATTTTAGTTTGATTATATATATATGCACCATATAATTATATTTCGCTACAGATATATATATATAAGCCCTAACTCTCCTATTGGGTTAATTTATATATTCAAAACTTGATTTAAATTGTGTAATATAATACCGGGGAATTTTAAAGTCTACATAAGAAGCTGTGCAATGTAGGTAGATTCTATTCATTCAAATATATTAATTGTAAGATTATGGTATACACTGCTTGCTGGTAATACCAGATTCAAAAGTAAAACTATAGAGACATATCAGCCTGGAGGTCCTTTACCGGCCGTGAAAATATCAACCATTATTGCCATGGATGAATATTACACGATATCTTTATCGTATTGACTAAGCTCAGATAGGTCAACTCATATAAAACTATAGTGTTATAGAATGTGCATATAATTTTAGGCTGAAAATTAATCAGATAGACTCTTTTAATAGACATCCATGTATATGAGAACTGTAACTAAATCTAAGAGATTTCGAGATCTTGGACTGTTGAAAGGGTTGTACGCGGTTCATGAAATCTCGTGTACTAAGAACGCGCGTAAATAAATAAGAACTTGAACATGGCCAACTTCAGGGAATTCCAAACTACATTCTAGTTCTTGAAAACTTTGATGACACTAGAACTTCTGCTTAAATCTCCACTGATAATTCTCATGGTCATTTGATTTTCAGTGATTGCAATGGGATACGTTGATTAACTGGATCATTTGACTACCCCTCATAGAACTATACTAGAGTATAAATAAACTGGATCTAGCTACATTCATTCACCATTTTATCAAGCCTAGAAATTTGAACACAAATTTTCAACAAGAAAACCATCACGACTTATTTTTCGTTTTTTATTTTTGTCTTTGGCCTAGAATATCCCAACCTAAACGTGTACATTAAGATATATCGATTTTAGCTAGTTTTGATAAAATTTTGAAAGATGTGTAAATACGACAGTAAAGGAGTATTTCTGGATTGTGAGAATGAAGCATGCTTCTTTTCATCAAGCTACAGGTCATAATAATATGGAGAGAATGGGAAGAGAAATACGATTAGTGGGTATCGCGGGAGAAGTTTCAATCATAAAAAAGCATGCCCATATATATTATGAAAGCATCTACCTAAAAGTACTAATATAAATTGGTGCATGGAGGTGATTGGTTAGGTTAATTAACGATGAAGGCTTGAATGAGATCGATATATAGTCAGAATTAGGTTGTGCAATTGAAATGTATATTTGATTTATTCCTTACTAATATATTTTCATATTTTTATACTGATTACTGTTGACTTTCTCAAATGCAGACTTGAGCAAAAATTGCAATGAATATATGTCATCGATGGCATGCATTGGGTACGGGTACCTACACTGCTACAGTTCTGATTGGTATATATATTAGGCGTGAATATTGATAGGCGTGGTGTTGATCATTGGGAAGCAATCACAATAAATTTTGTTATAGGACGGCTTGCCTCTAATTACCAAAGTTGCCTTAATTCGAGTTGATAGATCAGAATGATGCATATATATAAATACCCTATAAAGTGTTTCAAAAATTTCTCAATGTACTATATATGTAAAAGTTGTAGGTATATGTTGAACAGGTTTACCTAGCTATTTTGTTCACTTTATAATTGATTGAATTTTAGGTAGCTGTATACTAACTACAAGCATACTATCCTGATTGGAACATTCACCCTAGTGTAGTCAAAATTAACTAAGAATAGAACTATATATACCTAGAATCATAATAAATATATACATTCACAAATAAAGCTCTATCAAGTATATTTATGTATGCTAAGAATCACTTCATATATTACTGACCACTAGTATACTTTAGACTGCATTTTTGGGGACAATATTAACAACATGAATACTATAGACATACCGTCATGTTTGCTACCACAATCGACTAGCGTTGCCATCACTATCTCACGCGAGCCAGATAAGCATGCACCCCAGTCCAATGTCCATCCATTTTGTATGGCATTCCATGTTACAATATATTTTTAGGCTTATCCACAATTAGTTCTACGTTGCCTTTTATGGTTGCAGAAGGGTACACCACCAGCACTCCTGAGTACGTCACCGGATTAATAACAGGATCTACCAGAAAGTCAATAATAATCCTGCATTATGCCCATCCATCCACATTTTATTGTTTTGATCCAACTAGAACTGTCAAATGGCTATTTAAGCTGCTTTAAGAACACGCGGACCGCGATTATTTTGGCCTTTGCTTCAAGTTTGTGTTAGCTTTCAGTTTTATCTACTGATTACGTACCGCTTTTAGAGCACCGATTGCTGTTCAGGTGGAGGTAAACATTTGACACCCGCTTGAGCCACCCTTTTTTTTACCTCTTCTTCCCCTTAAACCGTTCTAATAAAAATTTTGTGTCAATTCAAGCTTTCTTCAAATTGGATTTTTTTTTTTGGCCTCTAATTTTTTTAAACCCTTCTCACTTTTTTTTTTAAACTTTAATATCTTTGATTTTTGCATTAGATAAAACTGATCAGATAACTACCATATAAAAAGGAGAATAAAAGTACCTAAAAATTAGACAACTTTAACCAATTTATTGCATTAAAGCTAGATCCAGAGGTTTCTAGTGATTTCAAAAAAAAAAAATAAAAAAGTATCAATAAAATAATAAAAAGATGGGAGACGATGATAAGACCGAATCAGTACAATATTTAAAATCACATACATATGAACTATCACTTCGCTTACAAACACTTCTAGATAGACAATGGGATGGATTAAGTGAGAGGAAAGGTAGATGGATTGTTAGTGCAAGGGATGGGATAGATAAAACTATGACAGAATTATTAGATACACAAACTGCATTGGTGGAATTATATCAAGCACAGATATCAAGTAGAAGAGCATGGCTAGAAAGGACAAAATGTATACAGGATAAAATCACAATGTTAACTGATCAAATTAACGAAATTGAAAAAAATGGAGAAGTAGCAAAAGAAATCTCGACTCTAGAAAAAGAACAGAGTGGGATCAATGAAGAGATTGCACAAGTACAATTCAAGTTAAAACAATTGTTTAGTAGGAAACAAGAGATATCAAGTCGATTAGATATGTTACATAACAGTGTTAAAGCGAAAACTAGTAGTTATTATCATGAAATCGATAATATTGAGCAAGATGAAAAATTAAAAGATCTTGATAATAGTAGTGGTGGTGATGAAAAAAGAGAAGTTAAATTAGAAAAATATAGTCTAGAAATGGATGCGATACAAAATCAACAAACAATTGCAGAAATGGAAATTGAAGCCTTGAAAGATGGGATCGTAGTATGGAAAGATGTTTGTATGACAATAAATGATTTGGAAGCAAAATTATCAAAATCTTTAAACTATTTAGATCCTGAAGATGTTTATAAAGATTTGAAATTATCAAGCGAAAAATTACAAGCTAATTTAAAATTAAGTGAAAAAAATGGTTGGAGTTTATTAACTGTTGCTATATCTCATGAACTAGAAGCATTAACTGAAGGAATGCAATTAGTATCTGCTTCTTGTGCTGATTTGAAAGATAAAAAAGATTCAAAAAAGGAGAAGGAAAAAATAAAAAATTCTGATGATAATGATAATGATTTACAAAATGATATAAAGAGTGATTGAAAAAGTTTTTAAATCATTAAAAAATCATTATAATAATAAATATTCAAGTACTAATAAATTATATATATATTTTTACTTTTCACCTCTTTTATTTTCTATAAATAAAAGGAATAAATAAATGAAGAAATCTATCTTCTAACTGATAATAAAGAAGGCGCAAATGGGCCACGTTTAGTTGCTGATGAAGGTAATAATGGAGCTGTTGGGCCTCTAGGTTTGGCTGATTTAGGTGTATCCTTATTGAATCTTGGAGTAGTTAATAATGGAGGTTTAGCTCCGCCACTAGGGGTATTATTATTATTACCAGATAACGAACCAGCTCTACCAAGAATGGTTGGCTTATTTGGTGTACTAATCAATGGTGATTTAACAACTGGTTGTTGAGATGGTACATTAGTTTTACTTGATTCAACAACCTGATTGGATTGATCAACAGCTTCAGCTAAAATAGCTGCCAAATCTTCAATATCATCATCATCATAATCACTATCATCTGATTCATTTTCAATTGTATTATTATTATTATTATTATTATTAAAAGTTTTTTGTTTTTTGTTGCTAGTTGGATTATCTTTTAATTCATAAAAAGTTTTCAATAAATGCTTATTTTTAACAACCATTGATAAAACTTCAGTCAAATCAGATTGTGATGATAAATCATTCAATAATGATGCCACGTTTTGTCTCATTGCAGGTGATGATCCAGTATCTAAATTCTTTTGCTTTTGCTTTTGCTTTTCTTTTCTTCTATTAAATTCATAGTCTACCCATCGTTGTTTTTCTGGTGTTTCGTCTTCACCAAAAATCAAACTTGCACGTTTAACAACTCTCCATTTCATATCATTATCTGAATTTTTATCACCAATTGATTCTGATTTTGATGGTGTTAAAGTTGATGTAATTGGTTGAATTGCTTTAGTAGGATTTGCAACTTTTTGAACCTGTTGTAGATCTGCTGCTTGAGGCTTTGGTTTATTATTCTCTGGTTTATCACCAAAAATTGAATCATCTTTATTCAATTCATCAATTGCATTACTTAATAAATCAAACAAATCATCTGATAATCCAGCACCACTACTACTAGGCTGAGTACTAGATTCCAATAACTTGACCAAAGAAATTTCATCTTTCTTTTTCCTCTTCTTTGATCCATCAATTTCTTTCAATGGCTCAGGTTTTTTAGATCCATCAGATGGTGCAGTGAAAACTTGAAATCTTGCTTGACCAGTTTTAGCTTTACCTTTATTAGCTACTGATGCTGTATATTGAGACTGTTGAAAAATTCGTTGACGATTCAACATTGGATCAATTTTTGAACTATTATTATCTTTATAAGACATATTAGATCTTGCACGTTCAAGTTTTTCAGCAATTGACCATCCACTTTCATCAACATTATTTGGATTATTAACTTCAGTCGCTCTTTTAGCTGCTGCTGCTGCTGCATTGGCTTGTTTCTTCGCAGCATCTGCTAATGCAAAAGGTGAAATTGGTGGAACCTTTGATTTCTTAGTTAGTTTTTTATTCTTTGCTTGTTTTGATACTTTATTTTTTGAAAATTTTTCTGTTGAGGGCACTTGAACTTTCTTTTTAGGTCTAGGTGGTGGTCTTGGTAATGGATTACCACCTAATGCAGCAGATTGTAACTGAAAATAATGATCAGCATTGATAAACTGTGATGGTTTGATTGATGGTAATGAACTAATATTAACAGGTGCTGGAGTTGGGGTTGGGGTATTAGATGTAGATTTTGAAGTTGGAGCTTGTTTAGCTGGTATTGTTGAATCTTTGGTAATAATAGTTGCATTAATTGGTTGTGCCTTGACTGTTGATTTGGTTGCCTTTGGTTTCGTAGTTTTTAGTTGAGCTGAAACTTTTTTAATTGGTTTTGTTGTTGTTGAGGTAGTTGTTGCCTTTTTAGTAGAATTGGAAGTAGCCACACTAGTCGCGCTCATTGAAGTAATAGTACTAGTCAATGTATTTGGAGGAGGTGAACCTGACTTACCAAAATTAAACCCAGCATGTTCTGATTGTAGAAAGATTGGTCGAGCTAATTCAATGATTGGAATTTTCATTGCTGCACAATTACCACTAGCTGGTACAGAAATAGTAGGTAAGCCTGTAACCATTTTCAATGGTTTTGGTGGACCAGCAGGTTCTACAGATTTATGAGAATTACCAGTAGTTTTACTTTTTGGTGCTGTATTTGTTGTTGTTGGTTTCTTGGGCGGTATCGTATTGGTGGTAGGTGCAGTTTTAGAAATAACAGCTGTAGTTTTCTTTGGAGGTACAGTTTTCTTTTTTGGAGCAGCTTTTGGAGCAGGTCTAGCTGGAGGTGGAGCAGGAACTGGATCATCATTCAACAAGCTTTGAATCATTTGTTCCAACTCTTGTTGTTCAGCATTATGATCATAAAAATATGTTGGTTTTGAAGGTTTCGCTGTTGTTGATGTCGCAGATGCAGATGCAGATGTAGTTGTATTTGCAGTTGAAGCTTTAGAGGTCGTTGGCTTGGTCGTTGACTTGGTCAATGGTTTGGCTGCTGGTTTAGATGCTGGTTTAGTACCTACTGATTTAGCTGTAGCTGGTTTAGTTGGAGGTTTGACTGGTTGCTTAGCTGGTGGTGCTTTAGTAGTCTTTGGAGCAGCTTTAGCAGTTGATGTTTTTGTAGCAGGAGGCTTAGTTACAGGTTTTGCTGCAGTTGTAGGTTTAGCAGCTGATGGTGTGGTGGCGGTTGCTTTAGCCGTAGCTGGATTATTGGCAAAAACTGGTTTTGAAATGATATTATCACTTTCTAGCTTATCAATATCGGCAACTAATGCATCAAAATCAAATCCATATTCATCATTGAATTTTGATTGTGGAATCGGAGCTGGAGTTGACGATTGCTTTTGATAAGGTTTAGGTTTTGACACAAATGCTGGAGGCTGCTTTGTTGCAGCTGTAGCTGCTGTTGTTGCAGTTTTAGGTTTGGGCTTAGGCTTTGGTTTAGCAGCTGGGGGTTTTGGTGCAGGTTTCTTGTTGTTAGTAGCATTGTTGTTAGTATTCGTAGATGTACCAGCTGCTGTTGCTGCTTTGTTAGCATTATTGTTACTAGGTGTAGAAGCTTTTGTATTCTTTGACGACGCTGGTGTGGCTAATCTAGCTGCTAAAACAGTTTCAGCAGAGATGAATGATGATGGTGTTACCGGTGGTAAATTACTAATATTTGGACCGGTTGAATTTCTATTTGCTGGTGCTGTAGTAGGTTTTTTGGCAGTAGCTGTGGTATTTGCTTTCGATGGAACTGTTGGTAATGTAGTTGGCTTCGGTGCAGGTTTTTTCTTCTTACTATTCGAGCTTTTTTTCTTTGAACTCGAACTTTTATTATTAGTCAAATTATTATTATTATTCAGACTAGAAAAATCCCCTGCCAATGCAGATAACATCTCACTATCATTTTCTTCCTGTAACATCATCTGTAAACTACGATACAATTCCATATCTGCCTCATCACCCAGTTCTGCTGCACTCCCACCTTCATTACCTATTGACTCCGTCAACAGGCTCTCCAGTGTAGTATTTGTGTCTGCATGTGCATTATTAGTATTCTCTGTTGAATCATTAACCGCTGCTGCTAGTAATTCTGTGATATCTTTTTCAATATCGTGTTCATCCATAATAACTTATATTTCGGATTGTTCAATAAATAATAAATAAATGAAATTTTCGGTTGATTCGTTGTTTGCTCTGTTCGTTAATAGTTAGTAAAATAAATAAATAGATACCTAAATCGGTTAAAGTGTATAAGTCGGTTGGTTAGTAACTAGTCGATAAGACTTTTTTGTCTTGTGATAAAGAATGGAATATAAAAAAATTGTCGTATCCAGAGCGGTTAATTGTGTGTAGAAAAATGGAAAATTTCCAATTTTTTGTGATCGGTTATATTGTACAATTGGGAGTTAGCAGGCTTGAGCGATAAAAATAAAAAAAGGTTTCCAGTAAAAGATAATTTTTCACCACTTTAAAAAAAAAATTGTTTCAGATTCTTTGGGAATGCTTGAGTGGATTAAAAGAGTAAAATCTGTCTGCCGATCGGAGATCGAATAAGTTGATATGGTTTCCATGACAACAACTTTGAAGGATTTGTTCTATCAGCCTGTAAAGTCAAACCGATATCATGCTGATAGCTCTAGAGACGCTTAGGAAGGACTTTTAAGCATAGATAAGATCCCAGTGCACTAATCTTCAATCACAGTTTTTAATATCATCAGATGAGTATACTATAGTTTTAATATCGCGAAAAAAGTACATTTATTTTTGATCATAATTATGACAGTGGCGGGGCCTATTGAGTACTAATTGATTCATGATCTGAAAATTATGGTATCAGCCTAAGTTTTTTTATCGCTATAGTGCATGCTCATAGATGGTCATAATTAAATTTCAGTATGTTATCTTAATTTGATTATTCTTGATTAAGTTACTGACTATTCATGGGAATTATATTTGTAAGTTAAACTGGGCTGGGCATACTTTAAATTGCAATATATAATAAAAAGGTTTGAAGTCTACTAATTGCAACTGATACAAAATGGGTTGATAGTCTTGTATACATTTAAATATTTCTATATATATAGTTGAATTGAGAAATATCAATCGGTGTATGTTCAAAGTTGTGTGTAAGACCGACAACACACAGATAAAATAAGTACAGTGTAAAATATGGTCTGCTAGGCTAGTGTGACCAGAATTACACGCACGGCTATAGACACAAAATACGATTAAATGAGTATTTTTTAAACTAACAGCAAAAGAACCTTATGAGATGGAATAGCATGAATCGGTTTTAAATTCATTCTAATGCATGCATTTAATTATAGTTTATGATTTGTTAAATAAAAAGTTGACTAGTCAGTATCTGGAGTTTTTTCTTCGACTTCAACCAAATCAAAAACAACACATACCAAAACTTTATCACCAGCTTTCAAAGTATATCTTAATGGTTGAGTTTTGCCACAATACTTTTCGACATTCAAATTATAACCAGGTAATTTGATTGCAAATTCTTTACCTAGAGTAATATATGGAGTATAAAAATCAAACATCCAAGTTTGACCTTTTTTAAATGTAAAGTTTTCACGATTTTGCTTATTCAAATAATAGTTGATTCTTTCTTTTGATGTTTTGAATTGATCATCTATATTATCCTCTTCTAAAATCTTCCATTCATCACTTCCTCCCTGTTTTGAGACTTTATTGAAAGATGTTATTGCTTTACCATATAGGTAGGGTTTATCAGCATAAGGTTCACCATCTAAACTAGGATCAATAGCCCATTTCATAATATTATATGCCACTGAAAATCCATATGGTAAGATATCTCTAATTGGTTTATCAAAATCATTACCAAATTTCAACTCTTCAGCAGATACATCTTCATCAAATGTTACTTGTATCTGAATTGAAAATTGATCATATAGATGTTCCTTTATATTGAAATACTCACTTTGTTGAGTATCAGGATGGTCCTTTATTCTAACTGCGACTTTAATGTTATCATCAATTTGTGTATAATGATCTAAGGATTGATTTATATCAATAGGTCTTGTAGTTGCATAATCAGTGCCTGATGATACTAATACTTTTTTAACTTGCATTATATATTAACTCAGCGTTTATTGTTTTTTTTTTTCTAATTTTCTTTTTTTCTTTTTTTCGAGAATGTTATCAGTTTTAATTAAGAATGTCTTCACTGAGTTTATAATGTGAGCAGCACTGGTTTGTTGTTTCTGATAATAAGATATTAATAATAATGCAATATTTGAAGGCTTTTTGTCATATATTCTATGGGTGATTGTCAGGTAGTGTCAAGAAAGAGGGATGATTTAAATTTAAAATTGTCTCAAGGTTTTTATAATCCCAAATGTTGATGGTAAGGCTGATCAATCACGATTGCTGGTGCGTATAATTAATTTGAGCCCTCATTTTGGTAGTGCAATTGCAATCAGTATACCGTAATTCATAAGCCACATTTAAAGTACCTTTGAATCTGACAATCGATCTAATAACATAATATTGACCCCAGGTCAATTAGAACCAAAGAATTTTATAATTATAATATCAAGAATATGCTGTCCATATCTGCGATTCCTTTGTTCATTAAGGTTATTATATCAAAATACTGGATCAGATATACAATGTTGGTCTACAGGAAGGAAAAAAGCGTGTACTTTTTAAGTTACTAACCGCGGAGGCACGAAGAAGAGCAGTTAGTAATGTTTAGAGGAAGGGAGCCACGATTGCGCGCTCTACCCCAATTTTTGAGATGATGATTATATAATCTATTACAAAAAGCTGACAAACTCGTCTCGTTTAGAATTGCTGCTCACTCCGCCGACAGTCCGACGTTTACTATGACCTAATATCGGAGGTCGACGGGTTGAGAGAATCCGAAACTTTTCACGTTTCTCGCCTCGAACCTAATTTAGTCATCGATATTGGCAGTATCCATACAATAATGGCAAAGAAAAGGATTGGGACGGTTGCTACCGGTTAATTATAAGGAATAGAATTCTAGTTCAGATTAATAAGATTACTGACCAACAAGAATTTTGGTCTAGTCTCTGTCATGCTTATTCAGTGTGGGAACATTGCAGCTGTTTTTTTTGGTAACCAAAAATCTGATAATTCTTGATCGAGAAGGTTGGTGAAGCAATAAGTAGCACCGGGGCTCTCTATCCTGCCTGCTTTTATATTACCCTGCTTGGTAATTTCTGGATTTTGGAAAATTCATGGAATTTCTTCAGGCCTAGATCCCCCAACAACAATAAACAAGAATGGCTTGAACACGAGAAATTATAGAAATTGATATAAAAAGGACACAGGATCCCCCCAATTTTAATCATTCCTTTTTTTTTTTTCTTCTTTCCTTTTTTTTCAACATCATATTATTTATTTAATTGAAAACACAACACAAAAATGTCATCAAACTCTTTAGAATCATTAAAAGCAACTGGTACTGTTATTGTCACCGATACTGGTGAATTTGAACAAATTGCCAAATATAAGCCACAAGATGCTACTACCAACCCATCTTTAATTTTGGCTGCTACTAAAAAAGCTGAATATGCTAAATTAATCGACACTGCTGTTGAAGCTGCTAAAGAAAGCGGATCATCAAAATCTGAAAAAGCTGCTGCTGCTTTAGATATCTTGTTGGTTGAATTTGGTAGCAAGATTTTGGATATTGTTCCAGGTAGAGTTTCAACCGAAGTTGATGCTTCATTATCTTTCGACAAAGAAGCTACTATCAAAAAGGCATTACACATCATTGATTTATACAAACAAAAAGGTATTTCAAAAGACAGAGTTTTGATTAAAATTGCATCTACTTGGGAAGGTATTCAAGCAGCAAGAGAATTAGAATCCAAACATGGTATTCACTGTAACTTGACCTTATTATTCACCTTTGTTCAAGCTGTTGCAGCAGCTGAAGCTAACGCCACTTTAATTTCACCATTTGTTGGTCGAATTTTAGATTGGTACAAGAAGAGTACTGGTAAAGATTATACCTCAAAGGAAGATCCAGGTGTTGAATCAGTTCAAGGTATTTACAACTATTACAAGAAATTCGGTTATAACACTATTGTTATGGGTGCTTCATTCAGAAACACTGGTGAAATTAAAGAATTAGCAGGCGTTGATTACTTGACTGTTTCACCAGCTTTATTGCAAGAATTATTGGATTCAAGTGAAGAAGTTCCAAAGAAATTAGAAGCCTCATCAGCTAAATCATTAGATTTGGAAAAAGTTTCTTATGTCGATAACGAAGCTGCTTTCCGATATCAATTAAACGAAGATCAAATGGCTACTGAAAAATTATCAGAAGGCATCCGAAAATTCGCTGCTGATACCGTTACCTTGTTGAAAACTTTGGAAGAACGATTCTAATTTCATTTCAATTTATTTAAGTTATTTCTTTTATGTATATGATTATTTAAAATAAAAAAAATTGTTTCATTTCAAACCTTTTACGCAATTTTATTGTAAAATGGGTAAAGATATGATAAAAAAAAAAGGGGTTGATTGTGTTCCGGTGGTTCCAAGATCAGGATGAAATTTCAATCCAGGATGTTTGTTGTCGTATCATTGTCGCCCGCTTGAAAAATTTGGCCCAATGATTTTCATGAGTGACGCGGGGTCTACGTAATTACGTTATTAGATTTTGAAATTTTGAAAGATTCATGATTTACAGTGTATAAAATTCCAGTTTGAATGCTTAACACAGCTTAATGTCAGATCTACTATGTATTCTAGAGCGGTGAAAGCCGTGCCACCGGTATCGGAATACGAATTTTTCCCAAGCCTGATCACCAAGCTTGAATAGCATTACGAAGATAAATCGTGAATTCTCGTTATAAATTAAATTTTAAGATGGGGGGTCAGTGTTTACAGGGTCCTATGATAATTAGGTTGAGATTGGGAAGCACATTTCTATAATAAATCAGCTCAGGATCTCATGGAGCATCCAGGATATATGTAACTGTGCCAGCTTATCACTACATATATGTATGAATTTTCTTTAAGTAAACTGAATTACATTTAGCTTAAAAATTACTCAGGGTTCATTGATCCTGATGATTTGAATTATACGCACAGCTTCATATGATATACTATTCTTTTTAAACACTAAAATACTGAGATAAGCTCGTACCGTTCTTTGATCTAATTTGGCAAAAAAGTTTTTTTGGATTAAACAATCAAACTTCTAGATCGATATGATAATACCTTACAAGATCTAGATGAGCCGCGAATTCGAATCTTTGAGCCGCGCAGATCATCAAATCAAAATTAATGTGAAAAAAAAATTTTTTATTAGAAATTTTTGAGATAGGTTTATTTCAACTTTTCACCATCAATTTCACACTTCCAAGACATCCACCACAAAATCCAAATATTTTAAACACAATGAGCATTGAACTAGGTACACCAGGTGATTACCATGTCCATTTAAGAGAAGGCGCTATTAAAGATATCGTCACACCAACTATTCGAGATGGTGGTGCAAGTATTGTATTTGTCATGCCAAATTTACAACCACCTTTGACTAATCCATCAAAAGCACTAGAATATAAACAATCGTTACAAAAATTAAGCCCAAAAACAACATTTTTAATGTCATTATATTTATGTAAAGAAATCACTCCAGAAGTTATCATTGAAGCCAAAAAACAAGGTATTACTGGGGTAAAATGTTATCCAGCTGGTGTTACTACAAATAGTGATCATGGTGTATCAAGTTATGAACCATTTTATCCAACTTTTGCAGAAATGGAACGGCAAAATATGATCTTAAATTTACATGGTGAATGCCCAAGTGGGGAAAATATTCATGTATTGAATGCAGAACAAGAATTCTTACCTACTTTAAAATTATTACATTCAAAATTTCCAAATTTAAGAATAATTTTGGAACATTGTACAAGTGAAGCTGCTGTTAATGCTGTAAAAGAATGTGGACCAACTGTTGGGGCCACTATTACTGCACATCATTTATATTTAACTGTTGATTCATGGGGTGGAAATTCACATAATTTCTGTAAACCTGTTGCGAAATTACCAAGTGACAGACTAGCACTAATTAAAGCAGCGACTTCAGGTGATTCTAAATTCTTCTTTGGTAGTGATAGTGCTCCACACCCGGTTAGTGCCAAACAAAAGGCAACAGGTGCCGCTGCTGGTGTTTTCACTCAATCAAATGCTATCCCATTAGTTGCAGAAGTTTTTGAAAAAGAAGGTAAATTAGATAATTTGAGAAAATTTGTCACTGATAATGGTGCAGCATTTTATAATGTTGAAGCAGAGTGTAAAGAAACTGTTATTTTAATTAAAGAATCACATAAAGTTCCAGAAACAATGGGTGAAGGAGAAAATACCATGGTTCCATTTAAAGCTGGTGAATCATTATCATGGACTGTTCAATGGAATTAATTTCTATTAATATTCCAAATTCAATTTCCAGCTAATACCAATATCTGGAATCCATGGTAAACAAGCAGAAATATGGTTTTCAGAATAAACACATTGAACATTTCTACATGTATAACCTTTTGAATAACAAAATTTAGCTTCATATTTTGTAACATTAAACTGTACACTTTTTGCATCAATATGTTGGCTAGCATAGCATCCACTATGTCGGTCCATACCGTTAACTTGTTTCATTGTATCTCCTTTGCATTCAGATCCATGATACCAAGTAACTTGCCATCTTGGTAAAGTGGTACAAGTACATAAGGTTGTGTATAATAAAATAATTGAAAAGTTAATTAGCATTTGTTTTTTTTTCTGGGTATCAGTTGTCTATTTGTACAAAGGGTCTTGCAAAGGATTATGGAAGATATTTATAATTCAACTAAATTCGAGGGGAGGGAGGTAATTCTGGTAGGTCCCATGCGCATGGCAGCCTTGTATAATTCAAGAATCGAAATGTTTTTTGATCGGTTAATTAACAAAACTTTGAGATCGATGATCTCAAATCTTAAAATAACTGAGACAAAATTCCTTCCGGGTGAATTGAAATCCTTTCTTAAACACTTTAAATTAAAATTTACGTACAAAATCAACGATCCGACACCTTTGTGAGAACAGAATAGAGTTTTCCAGGAATGGTGCATATTCGAAGTGTGTCATTTTTGAATCTAAAAGAAGAAATAAAAAGTCTCAAAAAAGGGTGTTGAATTGATCATCCAATATTGGTATTGCAACGTATGTAGATACATCATAATATAGCTAGCTTGTAAAGTTCTCAAAGAGCTTATCAGATGCATTTATAATGGTGACCGATGCATGGGTACAGTTTTTGTCAATTTTTTTACTATTAATCTAAGAAATTTCAAGCTATAGATATATATATACTTTGGCGTGGATTCTTATTCCTTGATTATCATGAAGGATACTACTTCTGATTACTCGAACCTACTACTGTAATATCTATCAACAGTGCAATACGTAGCTAGTACTAATCTATATAGCTTACATTTCAGTTTAAAAATCTTTTTGAATCTTCAATTACAATAATAGTCAGGCTATTTTAGAAAGATTACAACATGACATACTTCCTATTGCAAAATAAATAAATCAATAAATTAATAATACTAAATACCTAAAATATCTACCCGAAATATCTTGTTAGACAACCAACTTTGAATAAATACCTCAATCTATATAATACCAATGACCACCATGAATTTTAATTTGTTGGACTCATCAACCGTTGCCAAACTACTACTCTTCCAACCCCAACTTTGAGAAAAATCAAATTTTTCAGGTGGAGATGAGAAAATTGTCATTGAAGTTTTATTATTTCTTCTAGATGGTGTAAAAATTTCGAAATATGCACTATTTCTTTTCCTTCTATCAACATAATCTACTATTTTACCATTTGGCCCAGCATTATTAATAGTTTTAGATCTTGTTGGTGAAGATTCTGGGAATATTTTCATAGAATCATTTGGATTAGTATTATTAGAATTAACCCAGCCAAGATTTTCATGACTTTGACGATGTGTTGGTGTACCTTGAACTGGGTTATTGAATAAATTAAAGCTTTGATGAGTTGTATTGTTATTAGTTGTGTTAGTATTATTTGTATTTGTAGGTGCAACTGGACTTAATGATAACTCTTCAACAGTATCACTCAATTCAGAATTAATATCGAATGCAAAATTATTATTTTGATCAACAACTGGACCAAAAATATCAACTTCATTTTGTTGATCTAAAAACTGGGAGTAAAAACTTGCAGGTGCTTCACGAATTAAGTTTCCATTATTGTCAACTTTACCTCTATGTAAATAAACTCCTAATTGCCAGTTTTTTTTATGAGATGATTTCTGAATATAAATACTCCAATATGACCCAAATGCCCAGAAAGTATCACTATATCTTCTTTCTCTATCATTCAATGTATTCATTTCATCAAACTCAACAGAAAATCTAAATGGTGGGAATTTCGAATATTTAACTTTACCATTATCGAATGGTACTGGATATCCATCTTCACTTTCTTCTTCAATAATTCCCAAACTATCTTCATTAGCACTAGTAATAAGTTGCTTCAATTCATGTTGTAACCATAACCCGTCTCTCAAAACGGATTTATTTACTAAAGGTTTATTATTATAGTCCTTAAATTTCTCAAGTTCAAACAATTTATCACTATCTATATGACAAAAATGGATCCCCTCATTTATTGCATCTTTTATAATTTCCAATTCTTTTAATTTCTCAGTCTCATTTTTACTTTTGATTAATTTTGCTTTCATTTCATAAAGACTTAAAATAAACTCACATCGATCCCATTCACTTGATACACAAAACTGATCTGCTGAAATTACTTCTGCTAACACACTAACAGGTATTAAGTCAATATTTTCAAACTTCATATTCATTAACTCACTAGAAAGAAAACTTTTACAACCTTCTAATACCTTAGCACTTGATCTTCCATAATCATATTTAAAACAGAATGTAACAATCTCACTAATATTTTCTTCATCAATACTTCTTATTAACTGTAAAACACATGAGTCTGATAGATCTGGTAGATCTAAAAAACTTGCCACAGCAAATAATCCATATAAATGTTGGCTTTCTAACTGACTATCTTCATGACCATATAATCTCGCTAAAGCAATTTCAAATGCTTCTTGTGTGATATTCTCATCTTCTTGTAAGTTTATATCTGTAATATCATCGCCTTTTTCCCATTCTTTACTAAATAATGCACTAAAATATGATGATTGATGTAGTATTAATTTATGCAAGTTGTATGTCTTACCAAAAGTTTTAAAACTGACATCTGAGCATTCTCCTTTTAAAAACCCCTTTTCATACAAATAATCGCCTAAACCCATTTGTTTACTTCTTCTTGATGATACCGATTGCGATGATTGTTGTGAATAAACACTATTCACATTTGCTGAAATACGTCGATGGCTCGGTGTACTACTGCTACCAATACTAGATGAATTCTTAAAATTAAACTCTTTGACTTTTTGAGGTGATTCACTCATCCTAGTACCAGCTACGATTTTTTGATATGTATTCAAATACTATGTCGAGTGGATAATTGTGTGAAGATCGATGGTTTTAGATGAGTTGTGGTTAGGTAAGATATTGTCGATTGTTATTGTTAGTGCGGTCACGCGCGTAAAGTGGTTTTCTATACGACCGATTTTATTTATGGCGATAACAATTGGGACAATCACTTTTGACACAAAGATTTATAACACGAAAGCGACGCGTCGTCTGGGGAGTTGTTAGTTTCTGATTGCATTTGTGGCCTCATGGGGCTTTTATATATTACTTTTACAAAACATCTTACTCAACAAGAAAAGAATAAAAAATGGGTAGATGGAGAATTAAGGTTAAATGATCAAGGATTGATAGAATTGAGGGATGAGCTCGGAGTATTTATTTGTAAAGCAACTAATAGTACAATAAAACATGAAAAGAAAGGGAGGTATTTTATTGGTTGTTATTTAGTAGATATTGAAGATGAGGATTTAATGAAATTCCAAGCATGGAAAACAGGTGGTGTTTTGAACCCCCCAGAACAAGTTCAGGTAACAAAAGTTTCAAGTTCCTTGAACTCATCAACACTAGGTAACCAACCCACGTATAATGTTATTAATAAAACATCATCAAGACCTAAATTTTCAGTAACTCATTCCAATTCTACTATATCACAATCTCTTTCAGCACAACTGAAGCATTCAAAAGTTCAAAAAAGCGCAACAAGTGCTGCACGACCACCTGCGTCAACTAAAAGCACACAAATTAAAAACAAGTCCACACATCCTGTTAAATTAAAAGAAAAAATCATGTTTAATGAACGAGATTTTACAAATAAAAGAGGGCTATTACAACCAAGGAAAAAATGGTCGAATGGTGCTTGAACTGACACTTTTCCCGAGATTTGTTCAAGCTGGTGACGGGAAGGAAAAAAAAAAAAAAAAGTTTTTGCTTTACATTGGGTGACGCGTAACGATGAGTAATCAGTGCGGCTGCATAATTTCATCCAGTATTTATTTATCAACAATTCTTCATTATTTTCATAACATATAGAATAAAAGCAATGGTCTGGAAAAAAGTAGATAGTAAAAATGACGAACTAGTCTACACACGTCGACAAGGCACTTATGAGAGTACTTGTACTCACATGATGGAATGTGCAAATAATTTCAACTGGGTTTTATCATGGGTTACTCTTCAATTTTCAAATCAAGACAATGCAACTATTGAAAGTAGATTAAGAAATGCATGGGGTAGATTCAGCCAAGTTGCACCAATGATTAATACTATTTCAAAGACTGATGATTCACATCCTGAGCATTTAGGGACTTTTGAAACTACTTTATTAACAACAAAGGAAAAGGTTTTGAAATGGGTTGATGAAACTTTTATTATTGAAAGTGGAGTTGAGGATATTTCAGAATTATATAATAGACATGTTGGTGGTAAACCAAAGTTGATCTGGGCTAGTGAGATTAAAAAATTAGTTCTAGCATTTGATCACGCTGTTAGTGATAGTGTTGGGGCATTAAACGCAATTGATAGTATTTTATCATTATATGATTCTCTAGAATTAACTGATAAAGATTTATTAAATGAAGAAAGGCTGGTTGAAAGATTAACTGTAAGTGTTGAATCACAATATTATGAGCAAATCCCACATTTAGCAGAAGCTGGTGAATCACAATTGTTCAATATTTTGAAAGAGCAATTAGATCATGAAGGTAAAAATCCAGCAAAAATTTTAAAACTACAATCAAATGAAAACCCACTACAAGGACAATGTCATCATTATGGATACACTTTTACTGAAGATGAAACAACAAAAATTATTAAACGATCAAAAGAATTAAAATGTTCTGTTGCCTCTTTGATTAATGCAGTTGTTGGTTTAGTCCAATCAAAATACGATCAATCTAATGAACCAAAATATACTCAATCTGCTTATGTTGTTAGTTTAAGATCAAAGTTTAACACAGATAAGTTACCATTAGGCATGTACATTCATGGTGTACCATTCACAATTTCCACAAATTTTGATGATAGTATCAAAAATACTAGTTGGTATAGAGAAAACATTGTACCTATTTATTTAACTAATAATCATCCAGAAGATTTAAAACATGCTTTAAAATCGGCAAGCGATGCTAATTCAAGTTTTGCCATTCCACCAAATGAGCCACCAAAACCTACTTTTTTCCATCCAGCAACTTCTTTAGGGAAGTTGGACACCAATTTGAAACCAAGTTATTGTAATGGGTTATTAAAAGTCGAAGATTTTAATGTTGGTATTAGATTTATGAATTGGGGGTGCCATAACATGTGGGCAACTTTTAATGGCAAATTAAATGTTAATTTCAGTTATTGTGATGGGTTTGTTGATAAGAAAGATTTGGAACAATATGCTGACGATATTAAACAACAGATTTTAAATATTTAGCTTTTCTATTGTAGATATTCAGTATACTATTATTTAACAAAAAATTATTAGAACGTATGCAGATAAAATAATTCTCTTTGATAGAGCTATAGCTACAGTTATTGACTTTGAGTTTCAATCATAAATTTGCAGCCTATATACCACAATAAATTCTTGAACATATATATATGTATACCGTGAATAGTGCCATAGCTACAGTGGTGATTTATCGATTTCATATGTTACGGTGATACACAGCCAACCTGTCATGACTTGTTTGTAGCGAATTAGTGGATCCATTAATTCTCAGAAATTTAAGCTTGTTGTGTAGGCAAGAGCATTTTAAAGTTTGAAACTCATATGCGTGTACATTTATAGCTTAATCTATTGCTCTGATATAATATTTGAGCGCATATTACGGCAATTGCTAATCATAGCCAAGTTACTATTAGCTTAAGAATTCATTATTTATGGAATAAAAGCACGCGATATTGCAGTTCATAATTCAAACAAAATTATGTAACAAATGTGGATACAAACCAATGCATGCTTGAGGTGGATACTATAGTTATTAGCATATGAATTTAAATTTTGATCAATCTAAGTCAAGTTAAGCCACTCAGTGTGAAAGTTTAAAATATCAACTGTATAGCACATGCTATATCAGCCTCCCCTGCATGCCCCGGGCAAAATAAAAGTATAATACATATTGTATGGTATGGCTACAAACAATTGTAAAATGTTCCATCCAGCCCCACTGCAAGTAGTCACAATACTTTATAGAAAATAATAATAACCAGATATCATCAAACATTGCATCAATGGCAATGCATGGGTTGGGTTCTCATCTCAGATTCATTACTAACAATTATTAAAATATATGAGCGTATATATAAAGAGACAAATTTCCTTAAAACACAATTTTAATTTAAATTTATCATAACTTCATTGTAACGAATACTCAACTAACAATACAAAGAAAAAAAAATTAAGAAGAAGAATCAAAAATGCATAGTCACAAGTTAACTACACTATCAGTTGTCATTGCCTTATCTGGGATAGCAATTGCAGCTCCTGAATTCAGTCAATTGTCTAGAAGATCAAATAATTCAGATTTAGATGAAGACGATGGCAAGACTGGTTTGAGTGGTAGTAGTGAAATTACAAATGAGTCAGACTCTACTGCTAGCAACGGTTCTAGTGATTCTTTAGCAAAGACTACCAAGAAAACTGCCGCTACTACTTTATCTACTCCATCCAAAACTAAATCTGTAGCTACTAACAAATCACCAGCTGCTGCTGCCACTTCTGATACAGGAGATTCAAATGCTACTGATGATTCTTCATCTGCTTCAACTGCGGAAAACAAACCTGGATTAAACAAGGCCAAATCAACTGCTGCTGCTTTTGATTCTGAATCAGCTTCAGCTTCAGGCTCAGCAGCAAATTCTTCTGCTACAGAATCTTCTTCAGCTGACTCAACCAAGTCTGGTAGTAGCGGCGCTGCTACTAGTACAGGTAGTGAATCTGCTGCTTCTAACAAAACAAGTGATGGTATCAATTTGTTAGTTTCTAAGAAAAATGCTGTTGCTGCATTTGTCGCAACAGCTGTGTTCTTATTTTAATCTCAGAAGTTTACAAATATTTCTTATTAGCCTGTTACTGATTTAAATTAAATAATATAATAACTAGTTACTATAATTTATTATGAGTTGATCTCATAAATGGAATGATTATAAGTATTGTAGATAAAACATTTACCTTTGAAAAGTACATACATTAGAGCAGCCTTGCATATACCTCAAACTTGGGTGTAAAATACGAAACTAAATAATTAATTTTAGTGCGAGCTCTAGCTAGCTAGCACTTAGCCTATATTATATTATTTGCTGCCAATATAAGATAACCATGTATAATGGTATTTATATATATATATGATGCATACGTCTATATACACCATTGGTATAACACAGCCTTGTATTCTTTAATACTTAGAAAGCCCCTTTAACATAGGTCTGGTATCCAGTATCGTACAGAATATTACCATTCTAGATAAAAAATAATCTCCTTGATACATTTGTGCATACAAAATTTAGCTACCATGGTACTTTCTATATATAAAGTTTTAAACTCAATATCTGCAGTCATGATATTAAAACTTTAGAATGATTTTATAAAAATCATTTCTCTATATATATTATATAGAATAATATATCCAGTTGCTCCATCATAAACACAGGTGAACCTCTATAGTTATAATTTATTAAATTTTGAATAATGTATTGATCTGAATTGCTACTAATTTAAGGTTTCTATTAATTATGTAGAAACCTTAATTACCCCTAAGCCTAAAAAAAAAATAGAATTATTTTTACCCCTGATTGAAACAGTGTTGATCCATACAAAGCTTTAAAGTTACAATCGCAGCCTCATTAGTGCTCAAAGCATGCAGGATCCCTCGATCGAGTTATCAGGTTCGTAAGCTGGCGCGCACGCCGCACGCTAGCTTTTCAAGATTTGCTATTAAACTCACCATTGCAAGAAACACCCACGATTGCAATTGCGCAACAGAAAAAATATTAATAAATTTATTCCATATCAGAAATTGTTTCTGCTCGAGGGGTAGTTTACCTTGTATCGGATTCATGTCTATATGATTGAGCTGTATTGGAATCCTTTGCATAATTAATTCAAAACTGAATTTTTGACATTGATGTGGCGCGTGTGCAAGAAAGAACATTAGTGCTTCATAAGTTTGTAGCATTTTAAATTCATTTAGACTGAAGATACAACGTAATGGTAGATCTACCCATCGATGAGCTTTACAAGATCCTCTGGGACAATTGACACAAATGACATGAGACCTTCGAATACACTTATCTATGAGTTCATCACGAGAGAACGATGTTATAATTATAAGCAATTTTGAACAATTGACAAAGAAACAAAGGAATCAGATTTACCAAAATGATGGAATATATATAGGATTAATTTTATTTTGTATACATGCCTGCAGTAGAATAAATTCCCGATATATATTAATGTTCAAACTTGTGACTGCGGCAAGGGTACTAGAACCAACGGTGGCATTGTTAATTATAATACTGAGACAAACTGAACCTTAATTGATAGAATGGTTACATCGTTGCTTTAGATACTCATATGATACAATGTTTTTTTCTACTATTGGATGGAAATTACAGCTAGATTGCACCCACTGTAGTGGTTGAACAATTCAGTGGTGAACGACGCATGACAGCCCTAAAATTTAACTACAGGGGCAAACAATTAGATATTTAATAAATTCATCGATTATACATATGATACTGATAATAAGTCAGTTAGTCATATATTAATTTAATATTATAATCTTAATTTTTACCAAAGTAGTATACCTACTAAAATTAAGGATAAAGCTTTTAGGATCTTCATTTGAATAGGTTTTTCTAAGCTTTTTTCTTACCATGTGTATCATTGAAATTTATACGTAATTTGTACGTACTCAATGTTATCGATCACGCTAAAAGAGTTTAGACTGTTGGTTAACCAAATATCTATCTATAAATTAGTTTTCGCATCTATTAAGGGCATCAGAACAACAAGAAGAGCATTCTGAAAATTAGATACATATAATTAAAATAATAAAATTGGTAGTTCTCCTTGTTCAAATCCCGGACTCTTCTTTCTTAAAACTTATAAAAGTAGCTACCATAGGTAAATAGCAGTACTCAATTGCAGAATAGTTTTAATTCTGGTAATCAACAATTTACAGCTTTCCGAGTTATTGCACATAACTAGGCCCACCGACCAAACTACCAGAATTATGTTAACTTGAAAACAAGCATATGATACTACATGTTTTATAATTTAAAGTCCATATACAAACAATAAAAGTTGATAATACTAATAGCTATCAGAAAAAATGCTTAAGTTGTGTTATGCTATCCATTACTTGCGGATTGTCTTCCCAGCAGACATTCCCTTTTCATCTGCAGCTGATCAATATTTATTACTTTTCGATATATAGAGCCTGAATTCAAACCGGGAATCAATTGCCGGAACCTTTAAATTGATTTAGTAAGTAAATATATTTATATTTTATATATACATGTATACTTTAAACAGCTATTTTAAAATCCTGTTGCTGTCAAATATATATAGTAGTTTTGATTTGTTACCCCTATTGCTAATTACTAGCTGTCAATGTATATTATTGCCTCAATCAATCTATAGATATGTTTTGAGCTTTGCATTTATAAAAAGTTAAGAACTAGTGAATTGAAGGGGGGGGTTTACAATCTATCATTCCTATAAAACTCACTTAGGAGTTATCTAGAAATCTTAAATAAAAACCGAAAATAATAAAATGAGTATGGTTAAGAAACCTG
This sequence comes from Blastobotrys buckinghamii (nom. inval.), assembly GCA_030579975.1. Taxonomy (NCBI): domain Eukaryota; kingdom Fungi; phylum Ascomycota; class Dipodascomycetes; order Dipodascales; family Trichomonascaceae; genus Blastobotrys; species Blastobotrys buckinghamii (nom. inval.). The sequence continues at coordinate 79,564 of JAKTSB010000104.1, forward strand.
GTTCAATCTATTCAGTTTATTTCGGTTTTTTTTCTTGAATTTTATTTTTTCTTTATTAATTAATATTAACTATTATATAATATATATACTATAAAACTATTCTTGGATGACATTCTGTATAAAATAATATATATAATTAAAAAATTTCCATAATAAGAAATAATAAAAAAATCATAACCATTAATAGAAAGGAGGGAAAGTTAATGTTTAATAACACCTTTTTCAGTATCATAATCTTCTGGAGCTTTATGATCGGCATCATT